>JAYMSL010001000.1:0-19263 GCA_036897195.1 Plantago coronopus
TATATATATATATATATATATATATATATATATATATATATATATATATGAAAAATTGTTTATTACATAATTTAATAATTTAGAAATTGTGAAGTGATTGCAAAGTGATTACATAAATAAAGATAAGTAGTAGATAATAAGAACATATTGTCTTAAAAACAGTAAGATCTAATCCTAGGGGCCTTGATTGTAATTCATCATGAAACTGTGGAATGACCACTCCTCGTCTACATCTCATTGCCCGCAGAAGTTTCATGGTCAATATGGGTAAAATGGTAGAAAGCCATCGCACATGTGTCCTAAGTCGAGTCACATATTCTTGGTGGATTGAAAATACTTTTATGTTTAATTTGAGTTTAGACAACCTTCCACGTAGAGAAAAACACATGCTTTAACCCTCTTTAATTTTACAATTAGGTCCCTTCTTGAGAATTTTTAGAAATTTGACACGATATTCTCTATAACGTCCAACTCAGATGATCACGCTATACAGGAATAAGGTGTATATATGGATCTTCCGACTCCCTTAACAGGCGTCCCTCATAAAGAAATCACATGGTCTTAAAATCGACTCTTATACTTTCAGCATACTTGACCATCAGGCATTTCAAAGGATCAGATCGCTTGATGTTGAAAACGTTCTCACTTTCACGAACATGGTCTTCTAGAGTCACATTAATGCGAACATTTGGCCCAACATCTGTGGTTGAGTTTAAACTAGCTATGTAATACTGGAGTCTGGAGAGTTATTAACTAGCTAGTCATTTGAACCTAGGCCAAATGTTCGCATTTGTGTGACTCTAAAAGACCATGTTCGTGAAAGTGAGAACATTTGCAGCATAAGCGGCCTGCTCCTCTGAAATGCATGTTGGTCAAGCATGTTAAAAGTATAGGAGTCGTTTTTTTTTTAGATTAAAAGAGCTTTCCATTCATGAAAAAGGATGTGATTTTACAAGTAATCTAGACTGACAAGAGTCTGTGAGGGGC
Source organism: Plantago coronopus (assembly GCA_036897195.1). Taxonomy (NCBI): domain Eukaryota; kingdom Viridiplantae; phylum Streptophyta; class Magnoliopsida; order Lamiales; family Plantaginaceae; genus Plantago; species Plantago coronopus. Next base: position 988 of record JAYMSL010001000.1, read on the forward strand.
TAACACTAAACATATAGGTAAGAGATCCTACCAGCAAAATGCAGCCTACACATTACAATGCTACAGCAAATAGTCTAGTTGCTACTGCAGGTCTTCAGCTGCGGCGGTTCAGCTACACATTACAATGCTACATCAAATAGTCTGCTACTCTGAAACACATGTTGGTCAAGCATGTTAAAAGTATAGGAGTCGATTTTTAGACCATGTGGTTTTGTATGTGGGACGCCTGTTGAGGGAGTCGGACACTACCAACAAGTTGGAGGTGGAGGAAAGTTCAATTATTACCATCTTTTCGAAGCAGCTCGGAGGGTGTAGTGATATCTGTTGATGTGCATTGTTGTGTCATGAGTGATTATTGTATCATGAATTTTTAACGCACCATTCATAGTATGTTGGTTGGTGTTACTTCTATATACTGAATTTATTGTACCGTCATTGTCGCTTGTTGTTGTTGTTACTTCTATATGTATTGAATATCTCGTACTGTCATTTTCACAATTATTGTTGTACTTCTATTTACTGAATTTTGCGTAGCATCATTTTTGCTCGTATGGTATGACGTCGTGTTTATGTGCTTTTTACATATAAAATTACATAACTCAGCCCTCTAATTGGCCTTCATAACATGTTACACCGCAATCAATTCTCATATTGACCTTACTAAGTTTGTTAATTAAAGAGAACTCTTATGTCATCTTCGTTACATATTTTACCTTTAACACCAAATACCAAATTTGTGATTGATACTTACTTAAGTTGACCATGTAGAATGTGGTTTCTAGAATCAAACTATGTATTAAAGTATTAGATTATATCCACGAACTAAAATGTTTTAATTTTTGTTTAATATAATATTTTGTGAAAGATTTTTTATAACCCAAAAATAAAAACAAAAGAATCCTTAAAGATTTTTATTACAAGATCCAAATTCACCATAACATTTTGTACATAAATTAATATGACTCATACAAAATTGATACAAACGGGTGCATTATTGTTAATTAAATTTGGATCAGGTACATCGGATTCTATCTATATAGTACATCAGTGCATTAGTTTGGTACATTAGTGCATTAGTTTGGTACATTTAATTAGTTTTTATCAGTTTGGTGAATCAGTTTATCCGTTTGTATCAGTTTCGTTCATCAGCGTTATAGTGCACCCGGTTTTTAGTGTATCGGTGAATCCGTTTTTTGGTGTATCGGTAACTGGATCTTTCAAGAATTCGTTTTTCATTATGTTTTTTTTTTATGAAACGATCTCTAATTTTTGAAAAGGTAAATCTAACAACTACTATTCATGTTTGTACCATTTTATAACTCCAAATATAACTATATCGACCTTATACTTCATGTCTAAACTATCTTATATTTCTATTGAAATTTGAACCTCTAATATGTTACTCACTACTTAACACCCTTACCAGTCGACCAACTTTATAACTCCAAAATAATCACTAAATTTTTAACCCACTGCTTTACCGGATCAGGTAGTTTTAACACTGGTCAAGTTAGGTCCTAATTTCTTGAAGTAAAACTCACCGCAAACTGCACGCTAGCCGATACGGCGTGCCATCAGGTCGTAAAGATGGGCGTGTTTCTCTGAGCCCAGAAGTCTTTGTGAACCTCCCTGCTCCTTCAATCAATGCACTGCAACTAAGAGATAATTTCACAGCGAAATTAAGGACTATCACTTGACGAAATGGTCACTCTTTCAGGTGCTCATTCTATTGGTGTTTCTCATTGTTCTTCTTTCTCTAACAGTCTTGGGAGCATCAACACAACTCAGGACCCTTCTCTGGATCCTTCATACGCAGAGTTCTTGCGAACCCAGTGCCCAACTTCAGGTTCAGTTGATCCAGTCGTGAACAATGATGTTCAAACACCTACTGTTTTGGACAAGAAGTATTATGTTAATTTAGAGCATAAGAAAGGGCTATTAACTTCTGATCAAACATTGCACACTAGTCCCTTGACGAGAAAGCATGTGATGATCGACGGCGCCTTTTGGGCTATGAAGTTTGCTGCTGCTATGGTGTGCACATGGGGACTATAGATGTCCCTTACTGGTAACCAGGGCGAGATCAGAAAGAACTGCCGTACGTCTCACTAACTGAGAACAACAATATTCACTTGTTTCACCCTGTAATATTTTCAGAAACTTGTTCAGTTGTTCTGAATTAGTTATTTGGTTGATAGAAATAAAAGCCAGAGTAGGTGAACTTCTGTACTAATTATTAGGCTTCATTTCATAAAAGTTGCGTCTTTACATAAACGCATACGTGTAGAGAAAGATTGAAGGACATCAAGGTTTGTACTGTTTATAGGTTGCATCAATATACTGTTTATAGTCATCTTTTGATTTCTCTGTTCTGCATCTTGATTTCGGGTGAACTTCAAACAAACTGCATTACCGTGTTTATTGCAGCATTTTACATCAGGGTCGAACATGTTACATTGGGAAACAAAACTGATCAAACTTCTCCACTTCGATGGTGAAGCAACTAATCACAACAACTAAACGGTTACAACATTGACACAAATCCAGAAACATTTCCAAAAATGACAGAACAGCATGAACTCACAAACAAAAATGAAGAATGTAAAACAAAAATGAAGAATGTAAATTAAACTCCGAACATAGACTGTTCCATTAGTTCAGAACACGGCAATTCTTCCTGATCTTACCCTGATTTCCAGTAAGCACCTCAATCTTACCCATCTTCACCATTGCAGCAGCAAACTTCTTAACCCAGACGCTGTTGTACTTAGCATTGTGTACCACTGCTTTTGCTGTCAAGGGGCTGGTCAGCAACACCTGATCAGAAGTGAACAAGCCGCGTTTCTTTATCAGGCCCACGTAATACTTGTTATCCAAGATATTTGGAGTCAGGGAATCTTCATTCACTGTAGGATTAATTTTCGGAGGAGCAGTGGCATTAGCAACAGGAGCAGGGCAAATTTTCTTCAAGTAAGAGGCATACTTTGGATCCATAGTGGGGTCCATGGTGGGGTACAGGCGGCTAGAAAAAGAAGTGCAGTGACCCAAGCCGATCGAGTGGGCCCCGGATAGTGTCACCATCTCGTCGACCGAAAGTCCTTTACTCGCGAAATTGTCCCTGAGTTGGGTGGCATTGAAAAAGGGTGGTGGCAAGTTGAAGAGGGGATCGTTTATGAGGGACGCATTGCCATCACGTCGTCCTGAAGGGACTTGGTAGTTTATTTTTCCTGCTTTACAGGCACTGTCGCGAGCTGCAAATGCTAAAATGTCTGCACAAGACACGGTCTTGGGGCAACGAGCCTCTAGCGCAGCTTTAATAGCATCTATGACTTCAAAGCCACGCAGACTTCCCTTGTTCGGTATGCTTTCTTTTTCAGAGTTCGGTCCGTCTATAAGTACAGAAGCCTCACAGCCCTGAATATGCATGGTTGTTAAACTCATCAGAAAACATGAACGAAACGAACAGGACAACATGAAAAAGATATTACAAAATCGCCTGCATTCTGCATTACTATTTAAACATACGTACCCTGACGAAGCAGTCGTGGAAATGCAACCTGATAAGTGCGGCAGCAATTCCAGGATTCTTCGAAACAAACTTGTTAACGACCTTTCGCACAATTGCCTCTGCATTGGGGCAAGACTTCTTGTAAAACCCGACTTTAAGTGGTGGATTCGATGCCGCAGAAGCCACCAAGACAAACAAGCAAAGCAAACTGCCTAGCAAGGCAATGCGTTGCATATTGGAAGCTGCCATGATGAATATGTTAACTGGATATAGAAGTTTATAGGACACTAGGAAAGCTTCTTTTGGATGCTTTAGCTTGATTATGTTGAGGGCTATTTATAGGTGAATGAGGAAGTTGTTGCAATTAGAAAAAAGAGAACGTGCATAGATATAAGCAACTTGTAAATTTTGTACTGATAAATCTGTATTCGGGCTGCTAATAAGTTGAATCTTGAAGAGCTGATTACTTCTTCATGTGTAGATCATGGGTTACCACTTGCCATATTCAGATGGATATACTATTAGTTATTGACTTGGGAGTTTTAGAAGACCATTGCTTAATCTTCTCCATTTCCATTTTGAATGTGTATGAGTTTCACAACAGCAAATTAAGAACTAAATGGAATAGGTTGACATTGATTCTTAGAAACAGAGAAATCATTCCGACAACTCATTGGTTAGCAAAGAAACATAATGCCATTTTGTCCACGAGTATGGATCTGATGAGAACTAAATTCGAAGTATATGTACCCCGAGTTTGAGATTAGGTCGTGCATTTGCCAGAAATTTGCCATCTCAATGTTTTCGGATGTGGTAATCTCAATACTTCATGTCAAAGTAAAAAATGTGTCCATTTATTGTTTTCCGATGATTGAATGGCACCACACGTGTCACATTTGAATCTCTCGTCCTAGTGCGCTCTCATTGCCTCACGAGTTGCTAGTACCCCCAATTCGTACAGATTCATAAGGTAGATTTCGTGATGGTAAATTTCTGAATGCCAACAGTTACTTCAATTAGTTAATAATACTTGTTAAAGTAAAATACTAAAATGTGATGGACTGATGGTAAAGTAGTTACTCCTTCCGTGCCACAAAACTTTACTCACTTTCCATTTTCCATTTTCAGACGTCCCACATAGTATATTGTAGGTAAAGGTAATGTTTTTGTGTTTACTAGATTACATTTTTAATACTAATGGAGGTAGTACATTGACTAAATTCTAATGACACAATAACAAATGTAGGGCAAAATTCAAATGCATACATAATGTGCTGGTAATTTACATATCCAGGAACAACAGAGGAACAAATTGCTCTCCCAAAGTTACTACACAATTCTGAACAGGCATGAAATAAGTATATATCGAAATAAGAAATAGTACTACAAAATCTCGAAAAAGATACTGCCCATCACAATAACATAAAATCTGTAGAAGATTAATCGTAACTGCTTGAAATGACTACCATCTGCATCAGTGAACTTTTGACCACAATTCCTTCCAGTGTACTTGATATGAATGAGCTATATAATCGATCACAGCCAAACAAAACGTGATAATATGGCATTAACCTTAAGATTTACATTAGCTTCCTCCTTTCTGCTTGAGAGTGATTTTGTCACCTAAGCTGAGAGCAATTCCCTGGGTCTTGCTCCTTATTCTAATATACCCGTTGAGTTTGCCATCTACCTGTTTCTCAACACTTACATTCACCAAAGCATCCTCTCCAAATACACTCTTTGCATACAAATTTGCAGCCAAAAACCCACATTCACCTTCTAACGCAGATCTGTAAATGACCACAGAACGAGAGATAAGATTATTCACATTTCACATCAACAGTAAACCATAAAAAGAGCAGAGGATACACATTTGTGATTTAACCATGGAGAGTTTCAAATTGGTCCCACAGTGGACGACTTTGAGAAACTCAAGCCACAAATTTCATTTATATCCGTTCTTTTCTAATCAAATCCCTACTCTGAGCAGACCATTTGGAAACCACAAATTGCTGGGTAAATGAAAATTTAACTTTGAGTGCAGGATAAAGGGGATGGATTAACCAAGGACACTGATAGTCCTATGATGTAACCCATCGAAATATTGACCGTCAGGCCTATGATTTAACATGGGAGTTCATGTAGTTCTACCATACTAACACTGCACTGCTTTATCTATATCCTAAACCATAGAAAGGGCAACCTGCTCCAGATGAAAAAATAAGTGCAGATACAAGGCAAGTTCAGCTATATGATTGCAGAGTGCAAAGAAATTCTAAATACTGATAATCCCTACTAATAATAGGTTGTGTCTCTTCACACTAAACGGGAATAGCAAGATTACTCGAGAAAATATAGGACCATGGCTGAAATTTGTCTTCTCAAGCACTGCAAGGAATCTGTAAATTAACTTACTGTGCAGTTAGGCACTTCATGTTGGTTGATTTGATTATATGATCAAGAAATTCTTTCTCACTTGTAATTGTTGTGTTCACAGCAACCTGCCAAAAGAAGGAAAGGGGAATCATCACAGAGAAGTTCAATTATAATACAAAAAACCAGACAAAGGGAACTCTTTGATCAGTTAATTCAGAATTCACAGAAGTGCAATGTACAATACAATCTTCATGAAAATCATTATTCTGGAACAGTAAAGCAATATTTCCGTGCCTCAAGATGGCACACTAACTCAATAAAGCACCTCTTTGAGGAAACCATAGAGAATGCAATGCTTCAACTCAAGGAATACGTACTCTATTCTAAAATTGCATATAAAGACACTGTCATAGCTACAATAGTACTAGATAGTGTAAAATAATACTAAGCAAGAACTGTCTGTTATTGTTACAGCCTACACAGATTGAACACAATTGAAAACCATAATCTCATGGAATACGTACTCTAAATGATATTCTAAAACTGCATGTGAAGGCACTGTCATAGACTACAAAAGTACCAAATAGTATAAAATAATACTAAGCACGAACTGTCTGCTACTGTTACAATCTACACAGCACGGAAATCATCATCTTTAAAGCCAAGGCTTAATGACTAATGAGGATAGAACAGGCTAAGGTCAGGTTGTTTTAATAAATAGCTTTTGGGATACTAATTGTTTGTGGCAACAGATCAATCAAGGATTCACCTTGAACTTGGGACTTGGGAGTTGGAAAAATTGAATAAACGGCATCCCCTCATATGCAGCAACACTTAGTGATATTTAAAGACGATTAGGAAGTAGGGTCGTGGAGCAAAGAAGAGACTGAAGCTTGTATATGAATGTGGCTACCTAAATAATACTTAGGTTTTAGGTAACAACAAGTACTCCCTTAAACAAAACAAAACAAAAAACAAAAGTACTCCCTTAAACATATTAATACCGGAAAATTATGAAAATACCTTGTTTTCCCATTCAAATTCAGCCCACATAGTCCTAAATGCAGAGTCATTACACACAGCAGGGGATATGTAATCCATGATATCAATATGGATATCATTGAGGACAACAACAGTCCGCTCTAGCACATTAGATGTCTCATAGACAATGTTGCCAAATATGACACCGGTCTCCGTAGAAGAAACCTTGATATTTGCTTTTATTTGCTTGCTTGATTCAGGTGCCAAGGTATAGTTTTGAGGCCGCTCAACAAGCTTGAGGTCACCCATTGTAGCCAACTCCAAACATAGATTCTGAAGAGTCTCCTTTGTTCTATTAATAACAGTAACATCCAGGACAATATCATAATGATGAACAGTCACATAAGCTTCGGCATAAACTGGATCACTAAATCCTGTGAGTTGAATGATACGGTTTAGCTTATTTGCATCATCTGCATCCTTAACAAATTCCCCTGTAGCACGTTTCAGATCATCTTGGACCTCATCTTCAAGCTCCAGTTGGCTCATGCCCTGATGTAAGGATAAAAGATAAGAAACATCATAAAATATTGTCCACTACAAGCAACTAAAACATATCAGGACCAAGACAGCAGTCATAACCATTATCTATGACACATTAAGACAGTCTGACTCCATAGGGATCTATCTCTCTAGAAATATAGTGATTATCAATGCTCTCACTATGAAAGTAGTAAAATAGCAAAGAGATATGTAGTTAGAAAGTAAATATCTCTGATAAATACAGCAGATGATATGGAATATTGATACGGTATAACCAAGGAAAATGCAGTTTACCTTTCTACTCTTCAAATGGTAGAAATCAATTAAGTCATCTGGTTGAGCATAAGAAACCTGGGCCTTTGCTCTAATCTCTTCAGTTTCACGCAGCTGTTTGTCCGAAAGCATTTTCACAAAACTCTCACGGCACGACTCCAACCAGATCTTCCTCACATCATCCCCAGTGTTACAGAGCAATCTTAAGCAAACAATGATTCGGTCGTATGAATCATTGTCAATTGGATGCGGAAGAACAGAAGACTGCCCTAGCTGTAGCATTGAGACCAGAATCAATAATGCACTGCTCGATGCTTTGCCCACTTCAGCCTTTGATGGTTGAACCTCTTCAAGCCTCAGAATTAGCTTTGATAAGGTGCATGCAACAACTGCTGCAAGGAAAAAATCGCCAGTGAGGAGAAGGGATCTCAAATTCCCAGATGCCAAAGACCCTTGGACCAGCACTGGAGGGGAGAAAGCAGTTTCAGAAGCAGCACTCTGAGTGGCATATGTCCCATCAGCAAGGACAGCAGGTCTTCTAGAAGAAACCGTCATTGAGTTTACTTGCTGTGGTTTCTTTGAAGAATCAGCAGATTCCTCATCTTCGGATATAGAAAAAAAGGGCAAATCTCCAAGGCACTGCTTTATTGTTGCTATGCCACTCTCAACTTCAGAAAGGGATAAGCAATATTCCCCAATAATCCAAAGGGCACAAGAGCAAACTCTAGCAGCTCGGATCTGATAGAATGTGTCCAGAAGCCTGGTGACAATAGAAACCCTTAGCTTTGGGTTGGTTTCAATTATCTCTCGGACAAAAACAACCACGTCCATTGCAGAGGCAACATTATTGTCGCCCAAGAAATCCATCAACAAATGGACTACTGTGCTTGCCACTTCAGGGAACTTTATGGCACAGGAATGAATAGCTTGAATGAGCATTTGGCGGTACTCCCCATTCTTCTCAAGCTCCCCGCTTTGGGTTTTCATAACTTCCTTCTTCAAAGTAAGGACCACCTCATTAACATTGCGAGGAGTGATTAATTCAAGAACAATGTCAAGTGTTTTCCTTCGGATATCGAGATTTGGGCTTGACAGTGCCCTCAAGACATCCATAATCAAGTCAACCATGATATCACTGTGGGAAGCCTTGAGTTCACTAAGACGATCCAGCACAATGAGTTTAACATTATTGTCACTCTGGGAGAGAAGAAGCTGGCAATATGTATTAGCTGCAGCTCTAATAGCTGTGGGAGCAGAAGATAAAGAAACAAGGGTTCCAGCACATTCATATACGACTGCAGCAGAAGGGGCATTCAATAGAGAGATGATAATCTTTATGTACTTCCCTTTTTCTGCTTTGTTGGTCCTACATACTTTTCGGATCAGCTCCAAGACAACCATCTGCAATAGCTCACCCCAATCTGATACCCTGTCAACATTGGTTAAAAGGTAATTCACAGCCCGTTCCTGGGCACAGTTGAAAAGCATCAGAAAAGCATTCCTTTTGGCTGATGCATCCTGCTCTGTTGAGAGAAACTTCTCAATGGTCTCTGGTGCATCAACCAATAGCTGCTCGCCTTGTGGTAATTTGTAAATTGACATAATAGCAAGAATCGCATTTCTACGAACATAAGGGTGTCGGTGCTCCAAGTTTGACATGATTGAGGGGATCAAAGGTTCAATGATCTCTGCTTCATTAAGACGGCAGAGGAATCTTAGAGTGACACCACGGATATATTCATTGGGATGCTGGAGATTATTCCTGAGATTCTGGCAGATTAAGATCATTTCTGGTAATACTCGGCCTTTTCCATCGGTTTTGTCAATGATCTCCAGATACAGCAACAGAAGTTTCTGTACAGTGTGGTCCTCAGAGGGCAACACATATCTGACAATAGTAATGAAGAGCTGGGGTAGGGTTTCACCATTTAGCAATAGCATGATTGCGTTTTTCATGCCCTCAATTTTAGCTTGAACATCGTTTCCTTCAAGTGCCTCTTTGATCTCATTGGCAAGAGCAGGTGTTCCCTTATCAAAATGTACAAGCAAAGAGCACGATTTCTCCATTTTCAACTTCTCTTCTGGCAACAGAACAGAAATCATTTCATCAGATCCAAAAAGAATAGGCAAGCGCTATAATATTTTGGAAACAGTCTGACAGCATGCAGCTAATGTCTTGAAGAAAAATATTCAGCAACCCAATGTAATTTACACGTCTATAATAAAAAAAAAATTAACATATTACTCCATATTCACTGTTCACTTATACCCCAACTGACTGAAAAAACTCAACAACATGAAAATCAGCAAATCAAACAAACTTTCTGAACATTTGAGATAGATATACTTTAAAGTTAGACTGAATCGAGCTTGGGGATAAACTACAGTGTTAGGGTCACTAGATCAACTGCATTACTTTCACAGAAAAGAGTAAAGAGGCGAAATCCAGGCATAAGCCTAAGCCCAAATCCACCTCCTCAACTTATGAACTGAATCTAACATATCCAGTAAACAGAAATCAAATACTAGTCCCGCTCACCACACAGATCCGATATGTTAAGCCACAATCAACCAACATAATCAACTCAATCAATCAATATAGATATATGCAAATCGAAATCAGTTTTATGAGCTTTAATTCAGCAATACAGAGCATTATCGCATACATTTCAGATCAAGGACACGAGTTACCGAAAAAAGCAGATCTACTGAGAAAACGAGAATAATAGAAGACGAGAGTGATAGATAAATGAGATTTACATCGGAAATGGCCTCGAGATCTCGGCGATCCAGCGAATTGGGAGATTCCGGTGACGATCGATGATTTTGCTGTGAAAGAGGAAGAAAGAATGAAAGAAAATAGTTTCCGAGTGAAGAGGTAGTATTAATCAGTCGCTAGATCTGTTCTGGGGTGCTAATCCCGTTTTCTTAATTCTACGTGAAATCGCGTTTTAGTTTATTGATTTGTTATAATTGCAGCCCTCTTAAACTTTCTCATTTCTCGGAAAAATAATATTTATTAATATTATAAAAGATCCCGCATTACAAAATAAACCCGATCCTTAGATCCAGGAACTAAAAAAAAATAGAACTAGATAGGCCTAGACCTAATCTCCAAATCTGTGAACCTCCAGCAGGTTTCGCACCAAATACTACCTAACGAAAACTTTCTCATTTCTCATTCCTACTCCACTCTCACTATTTATAAACCTTAAAGATTTTTTAGAACAGTTTTTACTAGGTGACAAATATGTGATATATTGTAAATATTCATCCATTAATACTTCAAAACTTACAACTACTCAATTATTCCATCCAATTATTTATGCGGATAAGCGGATTGTTATGTCGAAGGGATCGATACCAAGGAAGTTCCATGAACTACGTGATCACTTGAGGGTGTTATGGATGGTTGATTCTTGGTCTATGCTATCAATTAGACATGGATACCTTACCTTTCGTTTCTCGACAGAAGCGGATAGAGATAGGACTCTTCATCGGTCATTCTAAAAGATGTCAACGGGCATTCTTTACCCTCAATCCTGGGTTCTTGATTTTGTACCAGCCAAAATCAAGAACGTAGCGTCCGCCTTTGGCAATGGAATATGAATTGATTAATGTTTCTGTTATTTTCAACGTAGCATCCGCCATTGGCAATCCAATCAAAATTGATACACCTTCATTGGATTGATGTTTCGGTAATAATGTGAAAGTTTTAAATGAAGTAGACTCATATCTTCCTCTAGAGAAGAAGGTTCAATTGGAAACGCCGTCCGATACTACATGGATTGAGGAGTTTTTTGACGATCTACCCCAGTTTTGCACTCATTGTATGGTGATCAGACACGCTACTGCAGCCTGCTCTCGCACAAATGAGCCCGCAGAGAATGCGCACATGAAGACGACTGAGAATTTAATTCACGAAAGTAACCCAGCACATGCAGATTTTGAGAGGCTTGATAAGGCTTTGCAACCCATCGCCTCTAGTGACAGGCTTGTGGCTGCTGTTAAACCTAGAGGTATGGATAAGGAAGGGTTTATCTCAGTTCTACCATGACGCAATCCTCGACAGCCGCTTCGTCCTGCACCGTTGAGTTCTGGGCATAGGCAGTATTCTAGTCAAGCGAACAGTCAAGTCACTCCCAATAGGTTTTCTCCACTCTCATCGGGTGGTGATACTTTGGAGGGGATGAATAGTTCACCTGTAATTCCAACTCCGATTTCGTCACCTCAACAACACTCATCAGATGGTCATTCTACACCTCCTCATGAGGACATTCTTCCTAATTTGGCTATCCAAGACTCTATTAAAATTATGTGGTCGTCAACGACTCACAGACAACCCCACGGGGGATTATTTAGCAACTTCAGTTGCGTAAAAGGCAATGTAGGTGGTTGCTGGACAATCTTGGGACGATCTGGCCAAAGAGGATAATCGTACCGACTCTGAATCACGAACGGATCAGTCCGTGTTCAGTGCGAATCTTCTACAATGAATGTTTTATTTTGGGACATTAGGGGTATTGGCAATACGCCAACCAAAAATATGCCCCGGCAACATTGTTCTTCTTACTGTTCGCATTGGCTCGCAATAGGCGAACTAAAGGTTTTATTCGACTCAATTGCCGAGTCTTATTGAAACTCATTGGGTTTCCGTTTAGCTGGTACCAATTCTAGATGTCAATCCATCCCAAATATTTGGGTTCTAGAGAAGACAGATCCTTAATTCCATCCACAATTGCTTTTACGTTCTCCCAAGAACTTGCGATCCAGATCTCTTAGTATCAGCATGATATGCTTCTTGTCTTTATCCATGTGCATACTAATTATATTCAGAGGCGAGAGTTGTGTGTGAGAACAGGAATGAACTGAACGTAGTGGACCTAACATAGCCTTGTTCTTATTATTACTTGTGTGAAAGTCAGTTTCTTTGCCACGTCAGCACTCCACTAAATCTCAGCCCCAACACAAAAAAACTATTCAAGCAGTTCAGCCTCTCTTAGTCCCATTTTTTTTCTTTTAAACTTAATTCTTTATTTTATCATTTCTATTTAAACATTATTTTTCATTTTATTTCAAATGTATTTAATTAATTGCAACAAAATAATATTGATTCTAAAATAAAAATATTTTGAAATATTTAAAATACAAAAGTGAAATCAAAGACAAATATTTATAACATATAAAGAAAAATAAATTTTAAAACAAGAAAGGGAAATTTGCAAGGGAAAAATATCTAAACAAATGATGTTGGAGACAAGAATTGAACATGTGACATCCCGCAGACAGAATCAAAATCTAGGACACTCTAACGTTTGACATAAATTGAAGAAGTAAAATTAGTATACTAAGCTAAAAACTATTTAAAAAAATAAAAAAAGAATATAAAATCACTGAGTCGCGGCTGAAATTCAGACGCGCCTCAATGTTGCGTTTTGTCTAGAGGTGTACATAAAAAATACCCACCCGTCCTACCCGCCAAACCGCTCGCGTTTTAACCGCTTAAGGCGGGTAACGTTTTAGCAAAAAAGAACTCGGGGGTGGTGCAGTGGTATTGGTGATAGGTCCCGAGTTCGATTTCCGGAGGTGTAGATTTATTTGGTTGTTATAAGGTTAGTATTGGTATGGTGATATAAGGTGGTATTGAGTTAGTGTAGGAGAAGGAGTAGGAGTAGGATAAAGATAGATTTGCCTATGAAGAAAAAACGTTTTAGCACCCTCAATTAACGAATTACGGAGCTCTTCTAGGCAAGTCGTCTTCTTCTTCACCAACCATTACCAACTCCTAAGCATCACTCACAAGTCACAAATCTGACGCCCTCCCTTAAATCTCAGCTGCTCGTATAAGGTAAGTGAACCTTCGATATATTTTTGTTTTGTCGTTTTCATATCCACTTTCGATTTTCTTTGTTCGGGGTGAATCTGGGCTAATTGGGATTTAATTAGCGAAAACATTGAACTCAGTAAGCTCGCTCATCAATGGTGGTAGCTAGTGAGATTTGCAGGTAGATTTGGGCATTAGGCGAAGACTGAATCTCTTGGTTTGAATTTTATAATTTTCATATAAACGGATAATCAGTGTTGAAATAACTTCAGCTTGATGGTGTAATTTGTATGATTGCAATATAAATCCCATAAAACGAACATACATGCATTTATGTTCTTATATTGTCAGTTCAAGAGTGCTATTTTCTAATGGAGTTATAGTATGTTAATTGTTGATAGAACTTGTATAGGATTTGACTGAATTATTCATGCCTTTTGCTCCCTCAACACTCAATAACAATTGTGTAATGGTAAACTGATTTATTTTTGTGTCTAAGTTCTGATGTGAAGTTTATGTCTTTGATGTGTTATCTTTTTTTTTTTTTTGAAGAGGCAAAGCGAGATCAATAATTGTTCCCTATTTCCCCCGTGGTGACTCGAACTCCCGACCTATCTTTTTCTTTGATGTGTTATCTTGATAAGCCTCTATCCTGCTTGACCCTTCAGGATTCGTGACTGAACGTATGTATCAGTTTATTTGTATGTTTCTGGTTTCGGACCTGGGAAGCTGTGTATCTAGTTGTTGTTCTACTTCAGTAACATTACTCTGTTGATATTGTTACTATGTACAGCTCTTGGTCTGGTTCTTTCAATGTTTAGTCTTATTATCAAACCTTAGACTAGTGAAGTGAAAATGACATAGTACAAAACACAACACGTGATGCTTATTTTAACTTGCAATTCCAGGGGCCGCAATGGCAGAAGTAACACCCCAGGGAGACAAATTAGTATTAAGGGGTCTCAAATTCCATGGATACCATGGAGTGAAGCCCGAGGAGAAAAAATTGGGTCAGAAATTTGTGATTGATGTAGATGCATGGATGGATCTTCAACCTGCTGGCATTTCTGATAACTTGTTAGATACACTCAGCTATACTGCCATATATGCGTAAGTGAGGGGTTTCTTTTCACTGTGACTACATGTTCTTTCTTAGTTTTGAAATAATCTCTGTTAATCGTTAACTATTTGTCATAATCTTCCCTGGTAGTCTACATAGAAAGTCTGTTAACCTATAAATTGGTTATTCCCCCAGTATTTTTTTTTGCAAGACGTCTCTCTGGAATGGGGATCAACATTGCATGTCTAGCTATAAAATCGCATATTTATTGTTATATGTACATGCAATACCTAGTTATTACTTGTATTACTAAGCATGAAATGTTTCGCTAAACATGTTATGTTTGTAGTTAAGCATATGATGTTTTCCGGGAGATCTTCTTGCTCCAATCTTGATAAATGTACTTTGAACTTGTTCAACTTCTTTCCTTTTAAACAGTGGTTCTGGTTCTAGTATACTTTTCTAGTTATGGCTCATGCAAACTGCTAATTAGATCGCTTTTATTGTGATGATTGTCCTGAACTTGCAGTATAGTTAGAGAAGTGGTTGAAGGAGCCCCTTATAACCTTCTTGAGTCGGTAGCCCAAGCCATAGCATCCAAAGTTTTGAGCAGCTACCCTCAAGTCTCTGCCGTTCGAGTGCAAGTAGGGAAGCCACATGTTGCGGTGCGTGGCCCTGTTGACTACTTGGGTGTTGAGATCATTCGACACCGTAAGCCAGAGGAACAAATGTAATTTTGAGAGGTCATTTATTGACATGTAATTTTCAACCCTGGTTGTGTTTCTGTTGTCTTTTCTTGTATTGTAGTACTATGGGATGTGGACAAGATGAGATGAGGAGGTAATTGCTTCTTGAACACTTACTCCTGGGCTGTACATGTAAAGACACCCTTACAGTTTGATGTTTTTGAGATGAAGAAAGATTATCCCGGTTGGTAATTTTCTAAGTATCGAGTGTACCTGTTACCAGTTTTTCTGATTATGATGCGAAGAGAGCATTATTTTATGTCACTTCCTCAATACATTACGTAAATACGGGTCAGCCAGAAGAGGATTGTTTCTTGGTTTTTAATTTTGAGGGGAAAACGACATGCTATAAAGATTTTGATCATTTTCTGCAGCATGTGCTTCAATATATTGAGTATATTGAGAATTTTCTGTAATGCATGGTCCTTAAAGGATCTGAACTTGCGCCTTTTAATCATGTCATCAAGTTTTTAGCATAAACTTTAGTTAAACTTAAATGGCCCCTGATCCCTCATTGGAAAGATCAGGTGTCTGCTATCAGTTCACAATGTCTTGAGAAAGAATACTTCTCCATCTAGTAATTACTAATTTCCTCGTCCGGACATTGTTTATGTTTTGATTTTAGTCGTTTCTTAGCAGGGGTTTCTACTTTCTAGGATGAATATGTCGAAGTCGTAGCATTAACCAGATTCGACCTAGCTCGGAGATTTTGAAGTCGTAGGAGGTTGGAGAGTTTGGAAGGTGGCGAATCATGTGATCTACTGCAGTACTAGCAGCACCAGAAATTGAATGCAGTTGAACATCAAAATATTTGGACCTACAAAAGTGAAATAAAAGCCGTGATTCGATTAAGCATTGTGGGTTGTGTAATGGGCGTATGGCAAAGTGATGGATTGGGTGGCATAGATAGTAATGGTGGACTCACATTTAACCACCGCATGTGATCGGATGCTCTTTAACTTTTCTCTTTACTCATCACAATAATAACTACAAGTCATGTCCATGTCTATTGGGGTTCTGCTGCCTGCAGGTACACTGGTACAGTAAATACTATGTACTGTAATATGTAGTTGAAAAGGGAAGATGAGTAACCTCCATTTAAGGTTCTATTAACGATGTTTGATATAGTATGAATAAGTAGTTTCGGATACGAGTGAAGTCACTCTACTTTTTAGGGAGGATTCGAGAGGAACATCATTGATTCTGGACCTGTTACGAGTATACAAGAGCGTATCAATGTATTATAAGATACAAGATACGGCATACTATACAGAGCCAAAGAAAAAAAGGAACTATACAAATACATATCACTGATCTACATATGCTGATATGCATTCTCCATAATTTTCACTTGTGTTAATTTCTCTACTCATGTGCAAAGAATCCCCCTGCTCAGCATTCTGTTTCCACATGTTATGCACCTCTTGACTACTTTCGGACTCTGGACGACCCACCTCAAATGCAATTTTTAGACTATGCTCCGGCAATAAGCATTTGGGATATTTGTCCTTTTTGGCTTGTATCTAGTTGTACTCAAGACTTAGTAGGAACTCCTCGTACTGTTAAATCGGTTGTAAACTTTCCTATGAACACTTCTTCGGCTTAATAAATAATACAGTTTTCCCTTAAAAAAATGTTATGCACCTCTTAACTGTTGGACTATCTAATAACCTGTTCTGTTGAAATATATTAGTAAAAAACTGATAAATTCGAAAATTTGATTATGGATTGAAAGATTGATTTGAGGATAAGTTTCTTAGCTCTGAAAGAACATTTCCAATCAATTTATTAAATCACCTACTCCAATGTATAATTCACTAGTTAGCCACATATTTAAAGAGAATACTGTTTTTTTACCATCTTACTTTTTTACTGAAATGATAAAGTGATTTGAGTTTATCACTCAAAATGTCAAATTCGAAATGTATGAATATGAGAAATACCACCAAGTTCATTTACCCACAAAAATGAAGTGTCTGAGATCCAAAAGAAAAAACAATCAAAAAGAAGAAAAAACAATTAAAAAGAACATCGTATGTAGGTCAATTAATAAAAGGTCCATGTAACAATACTTGACTGTTTTAGCCTTTAAGTTTAAATGTGTTAAACGAGTTGAAACTCAAGCATAGTTAACTCGTTAAAATTTGAACTCAACTTTGTCTTACAAGAATTTCGTGTTAGGTTCACCGTGGCGAGACTAGTTTGGTTCATCTTAAATTCATTTTCGTTCAGATTAGTTTAAGTCCATTCAGTTCAGTTCAGTTCAGTTCAGGTTTGCGTAATTCAAATTTGTACTCGAATTCAGTTCAGTTTAATCATAATTTTTTAGTCGAATTGAATAGAGCCTAGTCTTTTTAAATTATTTTAATTTTAGATTTACATAATTAAGATTGATTTAAATAATTTTTAGTACCAAGCTTGAATTCAAGTTTCAACTTTCAATTAGTTATCCGCCTATCCACTCGAATGAGATCTCAAATTTAATCTTAGTTTCATTTCCATTATAACCCTCGAGTTAAGTCATATTCGACTAAACCACGTTTCTTTTAACAAAACTATAATAAACGTGTGGGTAGAAACCAAATATTTGTACATTTTGTCTTATCATCCCAATTAAGTCCATCTTTAATATTCATATGCAGTAATGCAAGTTACATAGTTACATTTAGAACTGTGTGAGATTCCGAAAGAAGCAAAAAGTCCCCCAATTCCCCTGCCCGTGAACTAAACAGTCAGATGGCGCCAAAACCCAACCATCATACCCCACCACTCCCAATTCCCACACTCACACACTACTACGTGCATAAATACACACACAAGCACAACTACCTTCACTCCTCAAACACCATAACACGAAGGTAACCGAAAAACCAACACAGCCATGGAATTCAACTACATTTCCCCCTTTCTCCTCCTCCTGCTCCTCTCACAGCTCCCACTTCCTGCTCTTTCGTACCACAATTAC
>JAYMSL010001001.1:0-19262 GCA_036897195.1 Plantago coronopus
TACAAGCTGGTACCTCTTGGGATGCGTGATTTCAGAAAAAGGCAAAATAGTGCCACACATTATGTTGATCACAAATGTACAAATTTTAGTTGGAAATGTGTACATTTGGGGTGCAATTATGTTATAATTTGTGTAAAACGTACAGCTTAAAAGTACATATTTTCCTAAAATGTACTCCCTCTGTCCGCTCAATCCAGCCTCATCTTTCCATTTTGGGCGTCCGCTCAATCCAGCCCCATGTCTAAAAATGGAAACCTTTTATTACTTTTAAATCAAACACTTCTACCCCACTTGTACTATATATCAATATACTACCACAATTCAACCCCACTTATACCTTTACTATCCATTAATTACTCCACTATACCCCACTTGTACTACATACCAATATACTACTAATCTTCTTAAATATTGTGCCAAAGTCAACATGGGGCTCGTTTGAGCGGACGGAGGGAGTATGTCGATATTGTTCATCAATGGTTGGTTGAAGCAGTACTTGATTATCCGGTTTCATACTACAAAAATGAAACTTTTAGTCATTTGAATTATCAGTTACTTTAATCATTTTTAGATTGGTAAAGTCATAGTTTCTCCTTTACAATGTAGCCAGGCTCAAGACCTTTTCTTTTGGTGATGCTTGAATAAAAAGGCAAATAGTCAGTAACTCCTAGAGCAGAAGTAGCTATATTGGCCGTCATCATGATCTGTGTAGTCGTTAGTCTAATCTTTTATGGCAATGGTGTCCGGGAATGGTGAAGTAATGTAAATAATAACGTTCAAGATTCATATGGTTGCTCAATGCTTGTACGCACATAGGAGGGTAATTGCTCCCTTTTTAAGACTACTAGCATACTATGCATGAGCAATACATGCAAATGAAATTGGAAAGCTGAACTAGATCCCAAGATATATATGTATTTGTCTTATATTTCTCCAAGGGAATGAAACCTTGAGAACACTCTCCAATTAAATATAAAATTGTAAAATACATAACAGGCGTAAAATTCCATAACCATATACTTCTGTTTAGGGTGTAAACGCATAGATTTGCATTTCCCTGGACTGGCCTGTTTGTTATCTGCAGGCATTGTGTATAAAATAATTACACGGCATTATGTTTATAACTTTTATTTCAATGATTTTTGCTTCAGGGATGGGCAATGCCCTGAATATAGTGGGGAGGAGCAAGCTATTTGTGCTGTTGGTCTTGCTAAAGCCAGGCCTGGTGTTTTTGTTGAAGCCATTCAGTATGTCTTAGTTTTGGCAACTCCCATCGAGGTTATTAGAATTCCTTACCTATTTTTAATCTCCAGCAATGCTATACTTCTATATTTTATTCCGCTGAATGGTATGCTGTATTGTTGTCAGTTCTGCGGAAGATGATTTAAATGCCTCTCTTGTTGGAGCTTCTAATATAATCCTTTATGTACATATTAATATTGCTCTATGCTTGTGACTTAGACTTCAAAATAATGATTAAGAAAAGCATTATATTTTAAATGTTAAAGAACCAGTGATTTTAAGGATAGCTGCTGTCCTTTTATGGCATAGAATACAAACTAGTTGTCAAACAGGGGGCACTTTCAGTTTCATCTCTTTAACCTCTGTTACCCTTCTGGTGTTCATCTGGTATACCTCCCCCCTCATTCCTTCCATGAGAATCAATGTTTCAGTTTTTCTTTCTTGATTTCAAATGGTTGAGCAATTTAAAGTCCAAAGTAAGAAACAATAGGGTACTGTTTGGTTATTTCATAGTACACTGAATTGGACTACTTATGGTTAGGTGTCTAAATGTTGGGCTACTTATCGTGATGGGTATCTAGATAATTTTCTGATATTTTCATGTAGTACTTTTTCATATAGGAAATAGGAATTGGGCTACTTATGACTAGACGTCTGTTAAATTGATGAAGCTTATCAGTTGAGGTGCTGAGCTTTACGTATCACTACCTTATCTTATTTCATACTTCATAGTACTTGCTCATATTGGAATTTGGCTACTTATGGTTAGATGTCTTGACTGATGTTGTTTAGGGTACTTATCCATGTAAGTTGTCCGCATTACTCCTACAACTGTATCATATTTAGATATATGGTCTTACTCTGTCTTTCTTGTTTGTTTGTTTGTTTTTTTTTGGTTGTTTCAATTGGAATTTAAAGATAATTGGTAACCATACTTTACTAATGCACTTTGTATAATAAAATTGGCTATCTAATTAATATTATGTGATTTTGCATTTTCGCCAACTAGATATCGTAATGGTCTATCTTAGAGGTTGTGGTGAGTATCCATATTCCTTGGTCCCCTGAGCTCCATCATAGCCAAGTTTGCTTTCTATAACTACATAGTGCTTACCACTTATAAAAGCGAACGAATAGTATAAGGATGGTATGCTAACCTCATGTATCTACTTTCATCTAAATACCTTAGTCATTTATCATTGGTGTGGATATACTATACTGTTGATGTAATGATATGCCAATTTTCAGTTTCCCCTCTTTCTTTATCAATTGAAGATTTTTCTCCAACATATTTTGTCTGGCATGTTGTATGGTTATTATATCTACATTTGATACTTTTCTGTAGTAATGTGCTCTGTGGTATTATTTTAGTTTCCTTTTCTATTGCCTTACAATGTACAATCTTTCAATCAGCTGATCTTAGTTGGAGTATGTTGTTCTGGAAGGGGTGATGGAACTGATCCATATGCAGATGTTTCACTTCAACCGTTGCCTGAATATACGATTCCATCTGATGGAGTGACAATGACTTGCATAACTTGCACCGACAGGGGCCATATATTTATGGCTGGGCGTGATGGACATATTTACGATTTGCAATACACGACTGGTTCAGGCTGGCAAAAGCGTTGCCGTAAAGTATGCCTAACTGCTGGTTTAGGAAGTGTCATTTCTAGGTGATTTTGCTTCTCTCTTTTGCACTAATGCTTGATATAGATCTGAGTGCTGTCACTATTGCAGATATTTTATTCATTTGTCTGGTCTATTATCCTGTCATGATTATTGCATGTCATCTTGACCAAGATTTAATTTGTATCTCTCTTACCTCTTTTCTCAGGTGGGTTGTGCCTAACGTATTTAAATTTGGAGCTGTAGACCCCATTGTTGAAATGGTCATTGATTCTGAGAGACATGTTTTGTACGCGCGTACAGAGGATATGAAAATTCAAGTATTCTCTCTTGGGCCTGATGGAGATGGTCCACTCAAGAAGGTGGCTGAGGAAAGAAATTTGATTAGCCAGAAGGATCCACAACACAGTGGTAGACAACAAGCAGGGTCGAGGACCCCTTCACGATCAACTAAAGTTTCTATAGTTTCCATTTCACCTATATCTACTTTAGAATCGAAGTGGTTGCATCTCGTTGCTGTTTTATCTGATGGAAGGAGGATGTATCTGTCTACTGCACCATCTGGTGGAAATAATGGTGCCAATAACCAGAGACCGAACTGCTTGAAAGTAGTAACCACAAGGCCTTCTCCACCAATAGGGGTAGGTACAGGACTTGCCTTTGGAGCTTTAGCTGGAAGATCTCAGACTGATGATCTATCTCTGAAGATTGAATCAGCACATTATTCTTCTGGAACTCTTGTCCTCTCTGATTCATCTCCTTCTGCTGTTTCATCCCTTCTGATTGTGAGTAAGGATCCAAGTTCTCAATCTTCTTCCTCTGGTAGCTTAGGAGCGGGCGCGAGGGGTTCTCGTGCTCTCAGAGAATTGGTGTCATCACTACCTGTGGAAGGCAGAATGCTTTTTGTTGCAGATGTTTTACCCATGCCAGAGACTGCGTCCATAGTGCAGTCGTTATATTCAGAATTGGGTTACTGTGGTTTTCAGAACTCGTGGGAATCTTCTGAAAAGACTTCTCTTAAGATTTGGGCTAGAGGTGATCTTTCTACCCAACATATATTACCAAGACGGAAAATTGTAATCTTCAGTACCATGGGCATGATGGAACTAGTTTTCAACAGACCAATTGATATTTTGAGGAAGCTGTTAGAATCCAATGCACCAAGACCACTGCTAGATGATTTCTTCAGTCGTTTTGGCTCCGGAGAGGCTGCTGCAATGTGCTTAATGCTTGCTGCTAGGATAGTATACACCGAAACGCTTATAAGTAACAGTGTTGCTGAAAAGGCAGCTGAAGCTTTTGAAGACCCTAGAGTTGTCGGAGTTCCACAACTAGAAGGAAGTGGTGCATTTTCAAACACTAGAACTGCAGCTGGGGGATTCAGCATGGGTCAGGTTGTTCAAGAGGCTGAGCCTGTATTTTCTGGTTCTCACGAAGGCCTCTGCCTGTGCTCATCCAGATTACTTTTACCATTATGGGAGCTTCCTGTTTTTATCATCAAAGGTGGCCCAACTTCAGCTGACGCTATGTCTGAAGATGGGATAATAACATGCAGACTTGATGTCGGGGCAATGCATATTCTAGAGAACAAAATTCGCTCTCTTGAGAATTACTTACGATCAAGGAGAAGTCAAAGGCGGGGACTTTATGGTTGTGTTGCTGGTCTAGGAGATATTACTGGTTCAATTTTGATTGGAGCTGGATCTGATCTGATTTCTGGTGATAGAAGTATGGTGCGTAATTTATTTGGTCCCTACTCCCGGGGTGCTGATACTGGTGACGGTGGAATATCAAATAAAAGACAAAGGTTACCATATAGTCCTGCAGAACTAGCTGCCATGGAGGTATTTATAATTTTAAAGCTTTTTCTGGTGTCTATAAGCATGACTTATGATAGTGGTTAATATATGTGGTTATGTTCTAGGTGAGAGCCATGGAATGCATCAGGCAATTACTGCTTAGATGTGGTGAAGCACTCTTTTTATTCCAATTGCTTTCTCAGCATATTGTGGCACGCTTAATCCAAAGCTTTGACACTAGTACTAGACAATCTGTGACTCAGTTGACGTTCCACCAATTGGTTTGTTCGGACGAGGGAGACCGAATCGCAACTAGGCTTATATCTGCTTTGATGGAGGTAATTAAAATGGCAAATACTTCTAATGATTTGCGTAAAATATGCTGTGAGTCTTGTGGCACTCTATATACTCATCAAAGCCTTTTAGTCAGGGTTGTCGTATGATTAATTATTTGTTAACTTGTATAAAGATGTAGACTATTTAATTTATGACCCCATGTTCCTGTTCTTGTGCTGCTGTGCAGTATTACACTGGTCCAGAAGGCAGGGGAACTGTAGATGATATCAGCAATAAACTACGGGATGGTTGTCCAAGCTATTATAAAGAGAGTGACTACAAATTCTACCTGGCTGTTGAGTGTCTTGAGCGAGCTGCTGGTACGTCTGATTCAGTAGAGAGGGAATATCTTGCAAGAGAGGCCTTCAACAATTTGAGCAGAATTCCAGAGTCTGCTGATTTACATACGGTCTGCAAGCGCTTTGAAGACCTGAGGTTTGTTGTTACGTTTTCCATTGATCTTTCTGTGACCAAGTCATGATGTTGTCTCTGGCATGACATACCATTGCGATTGCAGATTCTATGAAGCCGTTGTTCGATTACCCTTGCAAAAGGCACAGGCTGTTGATCCTGCAGGTGATGCTTTCAATGAGCAACTAGAGGCAGGTATGCGGGAGCATGCTCTTGCTCGTCGTATGCAATGTTATGAGATTGTTACAAATGCTTTGCGTTCCCTAAAAGGTGAACCTTCGCGAAAAGAATTTGGGTCTCCTATAAGGCCTGTTGCCCAATCTGCGCTAGATCAAGTCTCTCGCAGAAAGTACATATCACAAATTATCCAACTGGGCGTTCAATCATCGGATAAAATCTTCCATGAGTACCTATACAGGACATTAATTGACTTGGGGCTTGAAGATGAACTATTGGAATACGGGGGGCCAGATTTGGTGCCGTTTTTGCAAAATACTGGACGTGACTCTGGGCATGAGGTTTGAATTCTCTTCTGTGTTATCCAGTTTTTGGTAATTTCTTATGTTACTGAATTGTTGCTATTGAACTTTTTGTCCCATCATATGGAGTCATCTCTAGTTGTAAGGGTGGCCGAGTGGTAAGGGTGCAAGAGGTTTAGACCCCGACGGAGGGCATAAAGTGATTTAGGCATAATTGGAGTTTTAAGTTTGGTATGTGTATTTAGATTTATAAGGTGGTAAAGGAGTAGTGTAGGAGTAAAAGTAGGGTGTAGTTAGATTTACCGTTTCAAAAAAATAAATATGGAGTCTCTATTCTGATTTGTAGTTGTTATTGTGGAGTAGAAAGTTCGGTCGAGTATGCAGATGATGCTCATTCATTGATCAGTATTGTCTTTACTTTCTTTGTAGGTTAGGAATGTTTCTTCAGTTGCATTCCCAACTTCTCCAGCGGGTAATTTGAGACCGCCTGTACCATCTAACCAGATGAAGTACTTGGAGCTTCTGGCACGGTATTATGTCTTAAAACGCCAGCATGTTCTTGCTGCTCAAATATTAGTACGGCTAGCAGAGCGGCGATCCACTGAAGCTGGTGATGGACCAACACTTGAACAACGGTATTTGGTCTTGTTGACAAAAAAAATCCTATTTTCCATCCTCTAATATTTTAGCATGAATAATTAATCATGGGGACAGGGAGGACATGTTTCTCAATCAATTATTAGAAATTGATGCTGTGTGTCTGTTTGTGTGTGTGTGTGTGTGAGTTGTGACATCACTAATGAAAGATAAAAATACGGCTATGTAGGTTGAAAGTGAACAATTTCCATCTTAAATGAAGTAATGAACCAGTGGGTTTTATTTCTCCCTCTATTTTGCTCAACATTTTATTTGTTTCATTTCTTTTGAATCCAGGCGTCAGTACTTGAGTAGTGCTGTTCTACAGGCAAAGAGTGCCAGTGAGAATGATAATCTTGTCGCCCGGGGTGCTATTGATAGTGGGCTTCTTGATTTACTCGAAGGGAAGCTTACTGTTCTTCAATTCCAGATTAAGATCAAAGAGGAATTGGAGGCTATGGCTTCAAGGCTGGAGGCTTCTTTGAGTTCTTCTGAATCTGCTGCAAATGGCTCTTCGCCTGATGGCAGTCGCTCTAGTGATGCTAACTTTTTGAGTGACATAAAGGAAAAGGCAAAAGAATTATCAGTCGATTTAAAGACTATCACTCAGTTGTACAATGAGTATGCGGTTCCATTTGAACTCTGGGAGGTATGTGAATTTTCCAAACTCGTTTTTGTATCTAGCTGAATGATCTTTATCTTGTTATAAGCTATAAATGACATTAGAACTGTCGGATATTATGTGGCTGAATTTAACAGGATCAGACTAAAATTAACTTTAACTTGTTTCATGTGAAGGGTTGGGTGATTTTAAGTTTTTGCACTGTATATTTGGCATATTAAATTCTTTCACTTGTGATATAATGAAGTTATGCAAGTATCTTAGATAAAATTATTCGCTTTCCAGCTTCATGACACTTTTCGTTGCTTATATTGCTAGGTAGTTTTAGCCTTTTAGGTTCTGTCCACTCGATTAACTTCCATGTTTTTTCCACTTGCTGTCATCTATGTCTATTTTCGTGCTTCCTTCAGTGTTCAGGTGATAAAAGTTTTGCCTCGCACTATCATTAGAAATATCTCTTGTTTCTTTTAATACCTGAACTGTATAAACTTTTTAGTTAATCAGCTGTCCTGTTCGTCTGCCACTCTTTTACCATAATTTCCATTTGAATATAGAAAAACTCAAGTGGTGAGATGCAATTGTTATGGGAATAACAAATATAAGGCCTAGGGAAATCACATTCTACATCTGCCAGAGTATGTAGTTTAAAGATAGTGCATGAACTTGAGCAACTTTTTAGAAACTGACAAGGCCATGATAGATCTTCACAGCTGAGATCTAGTGACTTTATGGATATCCCTGTCATTGCATTTTGCAATCTTCATTAGTCCTTCAAGTTTTGCACTTTTGCTGTTATCATTCTCCCTCTTATATGTAAACTGTCTTATAAATCATGCGTGTTGTTAATCTGTTTACTATTCAAAATTGCCTATTTAACTTCATTATTTCTCTCTTTTTCAGATATGTCTGGAGATGCTGTATTTCGCTAGCTATTCTGGTGATGCTGACAGCAGTATTGTGAGAGAGACCTGGGCTAGGCTCATCAACCAAGCTCTTACAAGGGGTGGTATTGCTGATGCCTGTGCCGTACTGAAGAGGGTTGGTTCCCATGTTTATCCTGGCGATGGAGCCGCATTACCATTAGATACACTATGCCTTCATCTTGAGAAAGCTGCACAGGTAAACATTTACTTGTGGTAGTTCAACTTGCTATTACCTTGTCTGTAATTTTAACATTGAATCGTAATTCTTTTCCTTATAAAACCTTTTAGGAACGGGTTATCTCTGGGGCTGAACCTGTTGGGGATGAAGATATTGCAAGGGCTCTTCTAGCTGCTTGCAAGGGTTCTGTAGAACCTGTGTTAAATACTTACGATCAATTATTATCCAACGGAGCAATTTTGCCATCTCCAACTTTAAGATTACGTCTTCTCCGATCGGTGCTAACACTACTTCGTGAGTGGGCAATGTCTGACCTTGGACAAAGAATGGGCACAAGTGTTACAGGAGCATCTTTGATTCTTGGCGGACCATTTTCATTTGGGCATACGACAGTTGTAAATCAAGGTGTTCGTGATAAGATAACTAGTGCAGCGAATAGGTAAGCCTGTCTTTCTTGCTCCCTTTACTTTGTGATACATTTGATTTATCGCATTGAGTATTTTGAGGATATAAAAGGATTCTGCATAAAACTTAACTTGAGATTCATTTGTTTCTAGATTAAATGTTCATTCATCTAACAGTTTTATTCACTTCCAAATATGATGGAAATTATATGGATGCAATGAGACATACAAATCTTTACTTTTGTTTCTGACATTGAACTGTGAGTCTGTGATGATTGACGTGCTCTAGCGATGAAACTCGCTGGAAAACAAAATTGTTTTTTAATAGTAAAGTTAAATTCTATAGAATGTGCCTACGATTCTGCTTTTGCATTTAGTTTCTTCCAAAACCATTTATGTACTAATACCCCTTCTAGAAGAGCACTAACGTAAATTTAAAATATTCTGGAAAAGTATTTACCTCGAATGCCTTGGGCATATATTATTTTACATAAATTCCCTCTGTGATCATATCTAAGTTGTCTGGCTTCTCGTACATTTGATATGTTGTAGTTGAGCATTGACAATGTCTACCATTATGCTTTTCAGTTTTTTCACTGATATTGGTATTCCAATAACTAATTCAACTTAACATCTTTTCAGGTACATGACTGAGGTGCGAAGGTTGCCTCTTCCACAGAATCAAACTGAGACTGTCTATCAGGGTTTCCGGGAACTTGAAGAGTCTCTCTTGAGTCCTTATCCTTTTGAAAGGTTTTGACTTTGCTCCTATAGCTTTGTTGTATTATAGCATGTAGCTAAACCAACCATTGCTCTTTGATAATGTAGTCCCATTTTCTCTGGTTTTTCATTTTTGTATGAATAAATTACTTCCCCTTGTTTTGACATTCCAGTCGCCATTCCCATACCAGTCATTAGCAGTAGACTAGGATAGCATATAAGGAAAAACAATTTTACAAACAACGATTTATTAAAGTTTTATCTGACAATTTGAAATCCTGACGAGTCTTGTGAATTGATAAGATCTTTGTTTATTTAGCAATGTGTTGATGATACCATTATACCAAGGTAGGTTCTTCGGGTGCTATATGATGGAGGTTAACTAGTAGTCCTGGTCTATACAAGTATTTTCTTATGCATTGTCCTTTTCCTTTGCTAGTATTGTGAATCTTAGCAACCAGCTGTGATATTTTTAATGCCCTGGACTAAATTTGTCGAGCTGTTTGTTCATTGCAATAACTCCCATTTTATGTTTTCGGTTTCTGGGAAGTATCTGGATCTTCCAATGAAAATGGAAGCCATAAACTCAAAAGTCCTGACATGCTACTACCTGTAAGTCGTATGATCAGTATACTCTAATTATGGATATTTTTAAGTAGTAATGTGTTAGACTGTTAGTAGTAGTAGTAGTATTTAAACTTTACAAGGTTATAGTACTGGAGTAGTCGTTTTCTTGTCATTGAGACTTGAGAGCTTCCAATTGATCTTGAATGCACAGAAAATTGAGGGTTATTTAAAAATTGTGTGAGTTAGTATTTGAGCATGTCTATGTTCAATTCAGGTTTTCAGTCGAATTGAACATAACCAGGTTTTCAGTCGAATTGAACATAACCAGGTTTTCAGTCGAATTGAACTTAGTATACTAAATGTATCCATTTCTATAAGAAAATTTTATAATAAAACTGTTAAAAGAATGGAGCAAGTAGATGATGCAATTTTATAAAGATAGATGTGTCCGCTAATGAAATTCAGATTCTCTTTTTTCTGTATATAATGAAAAATCTACATAAAATACTCTGAATTAAACTAAAATTGCAAGGATTCGGGTTTTTTTCTTCTGAGTTTTCTAAGAATTTTGTAAAGATATATCCCTGCTGTAGTATAAGTTGATTATTTTTTTTTAGAAAAAAAAAAAAAGAAAAAAGAAAACGGCAAATTTAACTACTTCAATTTTCACTCCTAAATCACCTCTTATCTTCAAATAAACTTATACAGTACTAATCTTATAACTCCACCTTAAATCATCTTATGCCTCTGCGAAAGTTCAACCTTCCGATCCCTTCGCACTACTTCAGCTTTGTTATCACACGACCATCCTTTTAAGTCCTCGTGTTATAAGTTTATTATATAAATGTTATGATTAACACTTGACTGGAGCATGGGCAACTAGTGGTGGAGGAAGGACAAGAAAAATGTTGGTGCTTTTTAACTCTCATGCATATGCATGTACTATTTAATATTGACGTGTGACATTCCATTGGTTGGTACTTGTAGGCGGGCTCCATTTTCTACCTCTAGTCACTATTCACTATTCGCCCCCACCAATATATATAGAGTATTGTAATTGTAGTTTCCTTATCTATCGACAGCTATATTCATCACTCTCTCCTCTTTCACAATGGTAACATCTGCTCCATAATATCTTATTTAAGTTTCTGGGTTTTGGTTCAAGTGAATTCGGGTTCAGAGGTTCATATAAGTTTTGATTGTTAATCTCGATAGCTGAGTCACGATTAATATTGTATTTGTCCTCTCTGTAATTGTTCTCGAACATGTCTTATGTTCTTTCTTTTTTTTGAAACGGGAAAGGGGTGACTCGAACTCCCGAACTATTGGTTGGAAGTGAAGTGTCTTACCAACTGAGTTGCGCTTCGTTGTCAACATCTTTTATGTTCTAATCTAATTAATAGAGATTTTTGTGTTTCAACAAAAAAGAAAAAGACGTATGCTCCATAATTTATGGATATCCCCATTTTATTCTTTTAAACCGAGCCTGATTCAATGATAAACTTTTAGTTCAAGGACTGTCAAAAATTAACAAGTATTTTGAAAAACGAAATATTAGGAAAAACAAGTCACTGATACACTAAAACAGGATCTGATACACTGCATTTCAATACTAATACACACCTTTTTTTTTAAATTGCGGTTTTCTTTGCACTCGAAAAGACATGGCCACCGTGTTGTGAAATTAATTTGTTTCCAAGCCTAGCCTGTGATTTTGCAGGAAACAAACTAATCCCATATCCAAGAAGAATGTTAGAAAGTGCCAGAAATGAGGTCACGTTGTATTGTACACATGAAACCACTCGACCAGCATATTAATGCCATTTATCTACCCAGCCTTCCCATTCAATCAAATCAACCAAGAGTCGACACTTGCTCACCCTCTCTTTGCAGCTTCAAACCACTTTTTGTGATCGTTGCATCATATATGTACCATGACTAGACAATGCAATACATTTTTCCTTCTCCAACTTATGTATCACTTTTATTATGCCGGTGGTTGTTCATAGTCGAATTTTTAGTTCATTTTAGCAGTAGAATGTAAATCCGATACAAAAAACGGATACGCCATCCATGGACTACTTGCTAATTAGAACCCTCAGTTCCAAGATAACATAACATAGACTACAGCCAACAAAAATACAGCAGATGCAATACACATTAAGGCCTGAGTACTAACACCATTCTCATCAAAATGCAGATCCTAAAGCTATTGCTATCCATCTTATTACTCATTATTTGGTGCAACTAGTGTTCCTTCATTGTACAGCCTGCTCAATTCATGAAAGTAAGGGCATGTTCTTGAGTCAGCAGACCTCTTCTTGTTACTGTCTTTCGTCTTTCTGTAGTACTTGTTTATGTTCTCCCACTTCTCTTTGCACCTCTTGGCACTTCTCTTGTACCCCAACTCAATCATACCTTGCGAAATTCTTTCCCATAGAGGTCCCTTGCACGCTGCTTCCTCACCATGGCTAGTTGTAGAATTGTTGCTGAACTTGCACCTCAGGTTTATCAGAGCCAACACTTGGTCTCTTGGCCATCTCATGCCAAGGTCTCCCTTCCTGTCATCGTAGTCTGATGAAACAAGAGAGGTTGTATTCGAGGATGAGTTTGCTTTTGATGAATTAGTGGCCACATTGGGAAACAGGGATTGATCTCTTGGTGGCGTTATAGTAACAGATTCTTGATTTTGGGGATTTGGGTCGACTCCTGCGGTTTTTGCTTCGTGCGGCTGCTCCTGTATTTTCCTGATCGGCTCAAGTTTCGATCTGGGAAGCGAGTTACCGGTGGTTGGTGTTCTATCATACAGCAGGGTGGTTCCGGCCAGGGCGTCTAGGGTGGTTCCCGTCAGGGAATCAGTTGTTTTTCCAAGATTTTCAATCCGGGTCGCAAATTCATCATCCGTAGACACATGTTTCTTTAGAAACTCTATAATTAAGTTTTGCCTCTCACTGGCAACAGCTTGCTCTTTAGTCCATTTCTCAATCTCCATTTTAGTCCTATCCATTTCCTTATTCTTCCAAGCTTCTTCTCTAGCAATTATCTCTTCATCCCTCTTCACAATGTCCTCAATCAACTTGTTATGCAACTCCTCTTGTTGAGCCATCATCTTGTTCACTATAGCCACACAATACCCCTTCAACATCTCAAACTTCTCTTTCCTCTTCCTCTTCTTATTCGATTTCTCTGGCGGCGGCTTCGTAACCACTTCCTCACTCATCTCTTCACTCGGGATGACAGCTACATTCCCTGAATTCTCTTCCACATTCATTTCTTCTCGTTCTCCTTCGTCCCGTTTCTCAGTTACTTGATCAGTTTCAACCCTTTCTGCCGAAACCCGAGCTTCTTCCTGATTCCCACCAGGATATAACTCATCAAGCTCACTCAAAATCCTGTAATTCTTGCCATAACTCACATTCCCACTCTCCTCTTCATATTTCTCCTTGCACTCCTCAGCAGTCCTCTTCGAACCAAGCTCTCCAAGTTTCCTGCAACAATGTTGCACTAAATTAGGTCCACTAAAACAAGACTTTACTCTACATTGCCAAACCCTTACTTAGCCATTTAGGCACATACTGTAAATTAACATACCATTTCTCATTCATTGCAGCAAATCCCACAAGCTAAATACTCCTCCAAAAGACCAATAAAAGCAAAAAACAACTCAAAAACAAAGAACAGCACTGAAATACGATACTAGAAAGTAGAGTAAGAAACAAGTCCCACCAAAAGAAACCCTTGTCATCAAAGTCCTAAAAAGTAGTCCACTTTCATACCAAAGTTGATTTATTAAAGATAAAAAGCAGCAGCAAGATAACAAAGCTATTGAAAAAAGGAGTTGGACTACAAAAAAGGTGATACCTTGAAACATGTTCCCAAGAAAAATCAGGATACCAATTCTCTATACTGGATCTGACTTTAAGCAGCAGAAAAACTTCATCACTAGACCAAGAAGAATCCAATGATTTCTCCCTCTCCTCCCCCAACTGCTTATCTTCAACACTGTTGTTAGTGTTGTTGCTGGTACTAATCTTGTTATTGTGAGACTGAGATTCCTGGTGCAACTGTTGTAGCTCCTCAGATGAACGGTAAGGATCAAACCCAGAGGAGAAAGAAGGGTTTCCAAAGCCAGGTGAGAAGGAAGGGTTGCCATGGAGAGGGAAGGGGGAAAGGGGTATGGGGAGTGAAGTTCTTGAAGCTATGAACTGGTGAAACTGATCACCATTAAACATGGCTGGGCTGGAGTTGGAAAGGTAGGTGCTTGGAATAGTGTGGTTATTTTGGGCTAGTTTTGGTTTTGGTTGTGTAAATAAATTGAGGAAAAAGGGGATGTAAACGGCAGATTAGAATTAGTACAGAAAGAAAGAGAAACAGTAGTGGAGTTGTAGTAGTACTGTAGTAGTAGTAAAAGAAAATGAGAAATTGAAAATAAAAGGGGAGCATATTATCTTTTATTCTTTTGATTTTGTTGGTTGATTTGTTTCTCTCTCTCACTCTCTCTGTTTCTTTGATATTCATTCATGAAGGGGAGTTTGTCTTGTATGGCAGAGGACTGGTGAATATGAGGAAAACAAGGGGTAGGGTATGGTGTGGTGTGGTACAAATTCATAATTTGATTTTGCCCTACAGATTTATGACATGACTCTCTCTCTCTCTCTATCTCTATCTCTCTGGTCTCTGCTCCTTATTAGGGAGATAATTAGCTGCACATTTTGAATGCTTCATTTATCATTATTTCTCCAAATCAAAACACTCCTTTTTTTATAGTATCAAATTAATATAGTGTAACATATATGATATATGCATGTAAGTTTAAAATATATATGTTAATAAAGGGAAATGGGGTAATTGTATTTAAAAATGTAATTCATTTGTCCTGTGGTCCGCTCGAAGTTTTAAATTTGAATTTATGGTCAATCAAATAATGGAATATGAATTTTGAGTAAAATTTTAGTTTTGAGTTTGAAAAGTATATATGTTTATTAGTAATGGGTTTGAAAAGTTAGGCTATGTTGAGTTATGTTTAGTCAATTCAGTTCAGTTTAAGTTTATGTAGTTGAAATTTATATTTGAAATACGTTCTATGCACGTTCATTTAGTTCAGTTTAAGCATGCGTAGTTGAAATTTATACTTGAAATAAGTTCAGTTTATGTCCATTTAATTCAATTCAAGTTTGTGTAATTAGAATTTATACTTGAAATAAGTTAAGCTTAGTTCAGATATTTTCAAACGAATTAAACATAGACTTGGTGGATAAATCAATATTGAATATATTTATTACAATTAATAGAATTAGTATGTATAAAAATGAAAATAATAAACTTTTAAAGATAGCATCGAAAAAAGTTAAAAGAGAAGATTTTGAGTGAACAAATGAATGAAATAGTATGTATATGAAATAAAATATATGTAACATTGTTTTAACAGATAGAGCATGGTAACACCTTATTAAGGTAGATTCAATTACATGATTGCATAAAACTACAAATCATACTCACCGACGTGATCTGGCCCAGGTATGCTGAGTTCAAAATTTTGCTTTTTATTTGTGTCACATTTTTACCTTCCTGGACTACAGTTTTATAACTCACACTAATGAAGTATAAATCTTTTTTTCTTAAACTTTACAGCGATTAATAATGAGTTTTTATTTACTTTCGAAGTAATTCGAAAACAAGTTATTTAGTATGAATGTACACCAAAATTTAAATGGTATATCAACTTGTCTGGAATTCATTTGTGATCGGACTCATTATTTCACACATCTCCAAAGATGTACTCATTTTGTCTTAATTAGTTCAAGAAAGAGGAATGGAATATGATACTCATTGTGATTGATTTAGAGGCAGTGGTGTAGATGCAATGATGTAGGTGTGGTGGTATAGATGCGGTTCGGTGCAGGAGGTGTGATTTGGAAGGTCTAGATAAACCCGTGTTTTGGTTCAGGTTCGAGTGGTGGGTTAAGTTTAGTTGTTTTTTATTTCAGGTTTAGAGTTTGGTTCAGGGGTATTCAGGCTTGTGTGAGGTTTAGTCGATCCTCATGCTTTGGTTGGTTTAGGTTCGGTCGTGGTTCAAGGTGCAGGTCTGAGTATTGGTTTAAGTCCCGGGTGCTGGTTTAGGTTAAGTCGGTTTTGAGGGTTCAGATAGGTTTTGATTTGCTACGGTGTTTGAATCTCGGTTAGATCTGGTGATGTTTTTGACATCTTTCCAATATCATTTATGAGTGTTTCGGAATCATAACCAAAAGTTATCAATAAAAATAAATAAAATTCTAAGATGAAATTTGACATTACTTGTTACAATAAATATTATACATATAGGCTATGGCCACCTATGAACTTTTGGTGTTGTTGTGAACTAGTGATGAAGCCCGTCCGCCGGCGGACATGGAGTATAAAAACATTCAGAACTCCGGGAATCAAGTTGTGGTTTCGAAAAATGTTTATAGAAAATTCTCGTAATATTTTTTTTCCAACAAAATGCTTGTTCTAATTAAGCTAGAAAAAAGAAATACTAACAAGGATGTGTACTGGACGAACACATACACACGTGGGGCGTGCAGTAAACTTGAGAAAACAATTAATTAAACAAAAATAAGGGGGACGGACACTGCCATTTCGAATCCTATGCAAATTAAATACTGAAAATATTATTATAATTATTATTATTATTTATAGTAGTATTACGAAGATTTGAATAAATAAAATTACTAGTTTGCAGAGGATATGATGGTGACGAGGAGGACAACACAACAGATGATCGTGCTCTGTAATCTGTGTAAACGGCATTTCACAACAAGGCACGTGAATCCATGCACTATACTTAGGACCACATACACTATTCATATTATTGTATTGCCCTAACAACATAATACTAATATTTTATCTCACTCTCCAAAAAAAAAAAAAAATCTCAATTTTAATTTTATTTAAAAATCTTTAACTTAAACTGTCTAATTAAATCAAATTATATGAATTTATAAAGGACTTATTTTGAGTATAAATCTCAACTTGAATAACGTACATGCAATAAAATTACAAAATTGAAATGTGATCAGAATAGAACCTTAATCTATCTAATGAAAACTTTATAAATTTCCGTTTTTGATGCTACATTACAAACCTTTTTAGCCTATAAAATATTTTTTAACCAACTTATCAATTGCTTATTATATTACTATAATTGTTGGAAAGGCATTACTAGTGATATTTTAACAAAAGATCACGTGTTTTACTTCTAAATAGCTGATGGGGTTTGTTATATTATGCGACTATCAGAGATCACAAAGTGGCTTTTTTTAAAAGCACCCTCACTATCTCTAGAATCAGAGTCAAATGGAGACCTAGTCTTCATCACTCACACACTATAAATACGGATGGTTCTTACAGAAGTAACACTAATATGGCAGGAATAGGGTGCATTATCAGAAACTCTGAAGGGTCTTTTGTTAGGGCAGGTGCAGCCTTCATTGGCTCTACCAATAACTGTACTGCTGAACTCAAGGCCATTAATATGGGCTTATACCTGGCTAATCAAATTAACTTGAAATCTATTCAACTGCAAACTGACTCTGAGTATGCTTTTTCCTGCATTTACAGGAAACAGGAACCAGCATGGCAGGACCTTCAACAGCTTGGGGAGATTTGGCAGAAGATGACCTGGTTTGAAGAAGTGGAAGTCCGTTTTGTCTACAGACAGGCCAACAATGTTGCTGATCAACTTGCTAAGTTTGGTAGTAGCATTTGGCCTCCTAGTAATAGTAGTAGTATGAACAATCCTGTAGTTTATTCCATGGATATGGTCTGTAATATGTTAAGTCTTTTGGTTTGGGACATATGCCCGGTGTGGCTCGCTGATTCTGTTCAGCATGACATGGTCAGGACCTATGTTAGGATAGTTCGTAGAAGTAACATACCACCGGGTGTGGTTCACCTGTAAAAACCTGTTTGACGTTTAATAAATTGGTGGTTCACTGTTCAAAAAAAAAATAGCTGATGGGGTTCATTACATCAGCTGTTTTGATTCTGAATAAATGATGTGAAGTTCATTAATTTGAATGTTCATATGTAACACATGTGATCTTTTATTAAAATTATACTGATAGTGGTCTCTGCTAACTGTTTCTCGTACAATGCTCTTGCATCCAAGCTATTTCAGTTTATCTCATTCCCAAAAAATCAAATTCTTTTATCATGTGTTTTAAATATTTTCTAGTATATTCTCACTATTGTATAGTTTAAACCTCATAATGCATTGTATTTTATTCTCCTCACAATTTCTATGTTTTACTATTGATCTTTCATAAGTGTTGATTTTTAATGATAATTAAGCTATACTTCAATTTAGTAGTTTGCTTACAGCACTAGGTAGGTAAAAACAAAAATACAAAATGATGTGAAGTGTTTGCTTGGGAGATTTTAGAAAGAACTGTCGACATTTTGTTAATTTAGAGCACTCTTTATAGAACTCCTAAAAGCATCCCTAAACTCAAATTTGAGGAGAAAGTAGGGAAAATTGTTGAAAACACTACAACTTCAGTACTCCTAAATATCTGGGCCCACAATAATTGAACTTCTATATCTAGGGAGTTCCTAAATTAATTCTCAAATTTATATCTCTCTATCTTCTCCCTATATGCATATTGAGTGTGATATTTGTGGACCATATTACCATCCTTTAGTATTTTGCATTGCAAATAGGAAACCTGAAGTTGATGATAAAAATATAAACTCCCTAAATTTCCCTAAAACTAGTATATGATTTGATTTTAGATAAAATTTTAGGGAATTATTTGAGACTCCCGTAAAGAGTGCTCTTTAGTTTAGCCCATGAACCCATGATTTAGTGTCTGCTTCATGATTCATGAGACAAAGTGTTGGCCCATTCCAATATTTGGATTCGATAAGGATTATGACTAGTTTGATTCCTTTATACTTAGAAGTAGTACAGTAAAATATTTTCACTCTGGGTCTGGGAGCCTGCTCATACATACTATATTGAATTTTATTTCTTTTGGGCCGCATTTCCCTATGGTTGGGTTGGGCCTCAATTAACCATGCACCTATGACATTCTCCAATATGGTAATTTGCTGAGAAAATTACATTGAGGGCCTATGTACTACCTTTACTTTCAAAAAAGGAGCTGTACTACAAAATTTCACCATTTAGAGGACAAATCCAGATTTATATCCAATTTGTGACATTTATACCCCTGAGCCTCTACTTCTCTTTCATTTACTTAAGCTTAATGGAAAGTTGGTCACAAAATTTAAAATTTAACAAGTGATATTATAACTTAATATTTACAGCTTAATG
>JAYMSL010001002.1:0-19260 GCA_036897195.1 Plantago coronopus
TTCCATTGTTTCATTATGCTCCCTCCCTCCGTAATTCCACACATTTGTTTATGTAGTTGAACAGCGTAGACGGCCCCATTTGAGAGGTCTCCCTACTGCTGTTGTACAGTACAACTCCTGGAAAGGTGGAGGCCTTATTGCTGTAGGCTATGAAGCTCGTCATTTTGGGGTTAAACGGTAGGTACTAGTAACCACTCATATGACAAACCCATCTTCCTTTAATCCTTTTATGCATCTCAGTTTTTGCCTTTCCAATATCTTTAACTGGGATTATGCTTTCTTGGGGGTTTCCAGATCCATGAGGGGAGATGAAGCTAAGAAAGTATGTCCTCATATTCACCTAGTCCAAGTTCCTGTGGCTCGGGGTAAAGCTGATTTGACTGTGTACAGGAATGCTGGTTCTGAGGTCTGTTGTTGTCCTTCTTCAGAAGATTATTATTCCTCCTCTCATTTTGGTTTTTCTGCTTCTTGATACAATGTTGAACCTGACCAGGTTGTATCTATACTTTCACGAAGGGGTCGGTGTGAGCGTGCTTCAATTGATGAAGTGTAC
Organism: Plantago coronopus; assembly: GCA_036897195.1. Classification (NCBI taxonomy): domain Eukaryota; kingdom Viridiplantae; phylum Streptophyta; class Magnoliopsida; order Lamiales; family Plantaginaceae; genus Plantago; species Plantago coronopus. The sequence continues at coordinate 554 of JAYMSL010001002.1, forward strand.
CTGGACCTTTCTGAAGCCGCACAGATAATGTTAGACAAGAACCCTCTTGACCAATTAGACTCAATCAGCGAAGAAGCTCTCAAGTCGCATGTATTGGGGCTTCATTTGGTACGATCCTTGTCCTTGCTCTCAGCTTCTTCTAAGTGCCCATTCATATGGAATCCGATTAACTTAAGTAGGATATTTGTTGGCATCTTTGTCAAGGTTTTCATTGATATTCCTAAAATTCAAGATGGAATTATGAAGTAACTTCATTAATTATGTACCTGATAATCCCTGTATAATCAGCTCTGGTGGTGGAGAGCAGTGATAGAACTTTATCCCTGTAACATATAGGATTCCATATTGTCTAGTATTCGGAGCATATTTATGTGACATAACTATTGCTTGGGGACAAAGAAATTTATTATGCACAAAGTGAGCATATATATGTGTTGGGAATTTTTCATCTCCTGTCTTTTAATTTATTGGAGCAATGAATATATTAAATTGTTAATTGGTAACCAGGATGGAGCCAACACTAGGGATCATGTCAGAGAATGGTTCCTTGATACTGGTGTAGATCGCCGTGATAAGTTATTAGCATGTGGGGCTCTTATCGTTGCTGAACTCAGACTTGAAGTTTTGAAAGATACGGAGTTTACATGTTCTGCAGGCATAGCTCATAATAAGGTTGGGAGTACTTCTCAATCAAACCCATCTGCTATAAGCATATGTGTTTCATTATTGAGAATGATCCTGTCTCCATGTTAAATGAGAACAAATTGATTGCAGATGCTAGCCAAACTAGCAAGTGGTATGAACAAACCTGCTCAACAAACCGTTGTGCCTTTCTCATGTGTAAAGAAATTACTCGAACCTCTACCAATTAAGAAAATGTGAGTAGATTTCTTGTTGGGTTATTTGAGATATTGAAGTATAAGTAGTCTCTCTCACTCTAATGATAACTGTTCTTATGGATTACAACAGTAAAGTTACACAACTTAAACTTATTTTGCCTGCTAATTAGAAAGCAAAACCTATTACAGGAAGCAGCTTGGCGGGAAGCTTGGATCTTCTTTGCAGGATGACCTCGGTGTAAATACTGTTGGGGATCTGCTGCAGTTTTCCGAGGAGAAGCTGCAAGGTCGATATGGCATAAAAACTGGGTAATCCACTTTTATGTTCTCATGATGCTCTGCTCGTTCATTCCGCTTATAGAAACTGTGTCTATCTTAAGTATGGTGATATTACAATTTCCAGTCCTCCAGATGACCAGATTCTTTTGATCTTTCATTTGCTAAGATATAACACCCAGTTACTTGAATTTTCATTTCAAGTTTAGCGTGTGATGGTCACGGCTCTTGCCTGTAGGGGAGAAGACTGAACACATAAATTCTAAGTTTTCTGAACCTCTTGGTATTTGAGTTTGTGGATCTTGTCATAATTTTTTCATAATGTTTAACAAGATTCATATTTGTGAAGAAACCTCTCTCTGTATGCTAGAAACTAGAAGTAATGTGAAGTTCAGGATATTGTTCTCTCACTAGAATTTTTCTGATATATACTGCATCTTTTAGCTTATCTTAATTGGTACTCTTTTTTTTTTGCATGCAGTACTTGGTTATGGAACATTGCGAGGGGGATCTGCGGGGAAGAGGTAGAGGACCGCCTTCTTCCCAAAAGTCATGGTTCTGGGAAGACATTTCCTGGATCCCAGGCTTTGAAATCTATATCATCTGTAGGTATCTTATTGAAAGATTATAATAAGATTGGTGACTTCTGATATTTCTGTCTGCTTAATTTTTGTTGTTTATGCAACATATACTTTTAAGACTACAGTGTGGTATGATATCATTTTCAATTTTTGCAGGTTCAGAAGTGGCTTCAAGAACTTTGTGAAGAGCTCCATGAACGCCTTCTTTCTGATCTGGAACAAAATAAACGCATTGCTCGTACTCTCACTCTGCATGCAAGTGCATACAAGGTTTATGTGTCTTTCTAGACCTTTCATACTCATAACATCAAAATCTCAGGACTCTTTTCCTTTGTCTTGCTGTATGTTACTTATATTTTGATTGTTTTTTTAATGACCTCACATGTATATCCTTTCAGTTGACTGATTCAGAATCGATGAAGAAGTTTCCGTCCAAATCCTGTCCACTAAGGTATGGGGTTTCAAAGATTCAAGAAGACGCCCTAAACCTATTCAATGCTGGGCTCCGTGACTTTGTTGGTTCATACGATGTTAAGCTGGCTGGGAACAACCATCGTGAATGGGCAATAACTGGTCTGTCCGTCTCAGCCAGCAAAATAGTTGAGAGACCATCCGTAAGTCAAACTGGATTTTAGAGGCTATGTTGTAGTTCTTTCTCTTTCCTTGAAAAAAGATCTGTGCTTTCATTGATTCAAACTGATTCTATAACTGTTACATGGTGTTAAGTCTTGCTTACATACTGCGTCAAACTGAGAACTGTGCATTGTGTAACATTTCATTTGCTGGTGACACCTATTTATTTTTCTTTTCTGCTGCTCCTTATATAGTTTTTTAGATTTGCTTTATGCTGCACAGTCTAATGTTGCACTCGGTGCGCCAGTGTGAGAAAAACTTTATTGTATTTGTATCTTCTGATTAGTTTCACTTTTCCTAAAATTCTATTAGCATTAGACAATTCCTCGTTTATTGGAGGTGTCTTTCATACTTCCGTGTAATTTATTCTAATTTTCTACGCAATTCGGCAGGGAACACATTCAATTACAAAGTATTTCTATAATCAAGATCAAACTTGCACCTCAGAAAATGATACAGACAACATTTCAAATCAACATGCAGTTTTATCATCAGGTATATACACCACTATTTTTGTTGCCCATTTGGCCTTTTGTTCTTACCTGTTCTGTTTCTATCATTCGCGATCATGAGTAGTTTGGCAATGTTTTAGGTAACGGGAACTCTGGGCCATCAATTTCCGCAGATCCACAGATTTGTATGTACAAGGATAAAGTACAAACTAATGATGACTTACAAACTCCGAATTCTGATTGGAATGAAATAGATGTATTCAAGGCAAGGTTTTCATATTTTCAAGTATTCCTTTTTTACTTTTATCTTCAAGATCAGAATGCATGAAGTTTTAAAGGCTGTGGTATTTGGGGCAGCCAATTTTACATTTCAGACCCTAATAGCTGCTTTATGTAGAACTGATATGCAATCGGTAGTGGTGTCAGTTTAGTACTGTTTGTTGCACATGTATATTGGGATCTTGATTCTACCAGAACCCTATGGCTATCACACCATAACCAGTTTCTTCCCCCTTCATGCACTCACCAACTCACTTTTATTTATCAAAGCTTGAGAAGCACAGATACACCACCTTTATACAAAGCAAGAAATAATAAACTGGAAAATATATGTTTTATTTTCGTGACAAGTTCTTTCCAGCAATGCCAGAACACGGTTTGAGATTATGCACGTAGCACGCTAGTATATTGTTACTCTCTGAATTGAGTTAGCTTCAAATTTTGATGGTTATATTGTATATATATCTTGACACCATCAATATTGTGTATGATGTAGTTGAAGGATAGCCAGGATCCATCTTTGCATAGAATGGATCAACAAGAAAAATTGATAAAAGAAGCATCATCTTCAGGTATATTGTATGTCATGCCAGCAATTAAGTTCTTTGTTTGTGATGTTACTTTACTGATATCAGACTATTAGGTGTAGTGTCGGGCCCAAGCCTTAACCAGTCAAAGATCGATTTTCGAGGACCTGGTCTAAAGTCAGAGAAACAGAAACGGAAGTTAGACAAGGAAAAGGTGAAGACACCTGGAAGCTATTTTCTTTATGGATGATGGTTGAGAATAATGTGAAATAGCAATCTCATTATATGTCATTTACAAAGACAATATTTTTATTATAACTTGAGTACAAATTTTATTTCTGCCCATCCTTAAGTAGCAAATTGCTCTTGGCTTTATATAGCTTTGAATATAATGGTGTATGGCATGAAATGATTTCATAACTAATGGAAATCTGCTGTATCAGGGAATGCCATCCATCTTAAGATTCTTCCAGAGCCAGAACTCTTTCTCTGTTTCAGAACAAGTTGATGTTCAAGAGATAGATAGATCCTCCTCTGGTAAATTTCTAGTTTATCCTATACATTATACAATGAGAAGAAATGACCATTTCATAGAAGGATTACCCCCAACCAACATTAAGCATTGTTATTTGTAAGTATTATTGACAGTAATGTGTGTCTTGGTATTCTATTTGCAGAGGAGAACCAACATCCTTTAACTGGAGTAGTTTCCACAAGCAGAAGCAACTTAGAAGAAGAATCCAGAAGTGGTGCATGGATATACAAGAGCGACGAGATTGACCCGACTGTCCTAAATGAACTGCCGAGTGAAATTCAAGCGGAATTTCGTGCTTGGCTTCAGCCACAGAAGAAGGGTAAGACTGAGAAACGGGGTTCTAGTATTGTTCACTATTTCTCACCGTCTAAAAACACATGATCCCTGTACGTAATGGCACATACCCAATTTGTCATAGAAATTATGAGCAGTTAATCACGTCTATAATAGATTGTACTAGCGGGATTTGTGTATGTACAGTACATAAATTGTCAGAAGTATGCTTCTAGTTTTGTATATAGTACATAAATTACAGTATTGTAGTTATGTTTAATATACTACTTCAGCTAGCTAGGTAATTTTATCAGCAGTAGTAGCACTGAGTGACCAATTCTTTAGTTTTACTCTTTACCGTTTGGACTTGTCAAGAACGGTACACTTGTAACACGCAGATCACGTTGAATATATATTGGTCGATTTTTAATCAATACTACAATGTAATGTATTGTAGTCAGAAAATAGATCGGCCAGTCCAGTCCAGTCCATGCTGGTGTGATCATGAAAAGAAGTTGATTACTAGACCAGACATCTCATTTGTTGAGTTAAATTAATAATTATCTATATGCCCAGAAGAATAAGCAAATTTAGATGGAAATATGTACTCATCTATCAATTTGTTTAACCGAAAGAAAAGAAGTATAAACGAGAATCACATAACCGTCACAACTACGAGCTCATACTCATATTTTTAGCCGACGATTATATTATATTATAGCACATCCAAATAATTAATCGAGTGGATTCTTGAATGCTGGTGGCAATGCCATTCTCCGGCGAAATGCATGGCTAGTCAAGGTCCATATGATATGAGTATCTCATCTCGAGATAAACTAACAAACAGCAAACTGGCACGGATCGGATTGGATCCATATATAATCCATTTGTAAAGAGACCCAATATCTGTATTTGTATTTATCTGGATTCTGGATGTACCCCTAGTCTTGCATGATTTACACTCGAAGCCCCTAAATTATTTTCCGTTTGCCAAAACATCCCATTGATGATTGATCGTCTTCTTCTTCTTGAGCTGAGCTGAGCTGAGCTGAGCTGCTGTCAATCTATGGCCACCATCGCTGTGCCTCAGCACCGGTGCGTTTTCGGTAAGTCGTCAATCCCACCCCGTCCCTCTATTTTCTGCTTATTGTTCATCATCAGCAGTTCAATTAGGTCTTGCCAATTACGTTTCCCCCTTTTCTTTTGACATCAACTATCTCTACAATCCAATCCAATCCGATCTTGCGAGGGCCTTGAGGAGTCAGTTCTCCATAGATTTCTACACAAGAACTGGGATCCTAGCGTTATATTATCCTCCACTAATTTGATACCTGTTCATGGTGATTTGGGGTGGAAATCAGTGGAATTTTACCATCTTTAGTTGTTTTTGCTCCATACTTATTGGACTCTGTCCTCTACAACTCAACGCCTGTTAGGGTTGTCAAACCACCCCGAGTACTGGGAATGTGAGGATTCTGTGTTAGTAGGTAGAAGTAGGACTCTTCTTAGCTTCCCTTTGTACTCTTGTTGTTATGTCCAAAACGCTCACGAATATGTTTCAAATTGGATCCCGTGTTATTTTTGGCATTACAACTTTAGCTGCTTCTTTCCATACTGTTCGCGTTACACTGATTTCCCCAAGTATTAATATTTAGTGATGTAGTTTCTTGGCTAGCAAAGTAGAACCACCAGTTACTGGTCAGGGTTTGAGATATATTGCCTGCAGTGTAACAGAATAATTCACTGCCTCTTCAATGTGAATGAGAATTAAGATCCCTTCTCAATTGAGTTCAATATAATGTTCCTGATTCATGATTTAATCATTATCTAATATCATGCAGTGGGGAATATCCCGTATGATGCTACTGAAGAGCAGCTCATTCAAATATGTGAGGAAGTTGGCCCTGTTGTTTCCTTCAGGTACCTTCACTTATTATCAGTCTCTTAATTTATCCCACTCGCTCTTTGTCTGAACGTATTGTCTTCTTTGATGTTATGCAGATTAGTTACTGATAGAGAAACTGGAAAACCAAAGGGTTACGGATTCTGTGAATACAAGGATGAAGAGACGGCTCTCAGTGCCCGTCGTAATCTTCAAGGTTATGAGGTTAATGGTCGCCAGCTAAGAGTTGATTTTGCTGAGAATGACAAGAACAATGCTGATCGTACCCGTGAACAGGTGATGTCAACACTGCTATTATGTAGTTACGTTATTCGTAAATTATTAATCTTTTGACACCGATCAACTTTTTTGCAGGGACGAGGAGGTCCAGGAACTGTCTCCACTGTAGGTATGGCAGACAGTTGCATTTGGTTTATGATAATGTTAAGTACTTAATGGTATCTGGTCTATCTTTACCTTATTTCTTTGTCTCATTTTATGGGCTATGTGATACAGATTCTTCTAAACAATTTGCTGTTCCGTCCAACCCTCGTGATCATAGTCTTCTTCAGCCCCTGGGGGAGCCCGTTGCCATGGCTGCTGCAACAGTCATGGCAGCGGCTCTTGGATCTGCTCAGGCTGCTAGCACGAATAATCTGGCTGGATTGCAAAATCAGACCCCATTGGGTACCGATCCTTTGACTCAAAATCTGGCCAAAATGTCAAGCAGCCAGCTTACAGCGATTATGTCTGAATTGAAGGTACATCTTTAAAAGGATTCAGCTTTTACGCATTTGATTTTCCCTGGATGAGTTCCTAAAGTGTGTATGTGCTATGTAGTAAGTACACTGTCCTAAACTTGAGGACTGTTTTCCTCCAAAGCTATATTGTTTGGCATTGTTGTTAGAAACTAGAAATGTAATCCCTTAAGGGTGTGTTACTGAATTGCTGATATCCACTCCTTACCTTACTTTATTACATACATAGAATAGGTGAAGGTGCAACCTGCAACTATTACAAACAACTGCTAACAATAAATGATTAGATTATATGGACGCGCTAAGTGAAAAGTTTCGATTTTCTTGGACCTGTAGCCTGTTCTTTAACTTTTGTTTTGTTACCTGTTATAATATTATATATATGACCCTGGCAGGCACTAGCTACACAAGACAAAGACAGAACTCGGATGTTATTACTTGCCATTCCCACATTGCCTAAAGCTCTTTTCCAGGTTCTTATTATCCGTTTCTATTTTCAACGTAACCTGTTTTTGGTGTACTGTCATGAAAGTAATGATAATTTCTCATACCCATACTATGATTCACGTGACATGTTACCTTGTGCCCTTGTGTGTGGTTGTTAGAAGATAGCTCTGCTTGTATGAAGTCAGTGTCTTTGTTTTGAGATGAGCGGTTGGCACTATAGGAATACTTACACTGTCTGTCTTTAAAATTGACCGCAGGCTCAGATAATGCTAGGAATGGTTACTCCACAAATGGTGTGTCCTATATATCCATGTTTGTCTTTGTTGCTATGATCACTGTAACGAATCATGTTTTAGCTAGTAACTTTGATTGTCCAAATTACAGTTACAGATGCCAAACATTCTGCAAGCCTCCACACAGCCAATGCAGCCTCTAAAGCAAAGTGTTCAAGTTAATACTGGATTGCCCCCGCTTCCGCAGAGCAAAATGCAATTTGGTTCACCGCCTCAAGCACATGAAAGCCCAGGGCCTACCGGCATATCAAATTCAAATCCATATGCTGCAGTACAGTCACTTCCTATACCCTCTCAAACTCAACACCTGCAGCTAGCCCAAAACCAAATCCTGCAGCAAGGTCAGCTGCTTGTACGGCCTGGAATTTCGTCACTCCCCCCTGTGCACCCTCAGTCATTAGTTGGCTTGCCAGTAAGACCACATAACCAGGCACTGACTTCCTCATTGTTGAACCAACAAGTCCAACCACCCTTATCACAAAATGTCGGACAACTACCTTCTGCTAATTCAAGTTATCATGGTCATCTGGTCACTCAAAATACTAGCACGCCAACTTCTGCGGTGATGCGTCCTCAATTCTCGGCTGTAACCTATCAGGTAACCAAATTTTACTTTAATTTAGCTCCTTATGAAAGATTTTATAATCAGTTTATAAAACATGTCAGTTGTGTATTGGTGTCAGAGTAGATAGGCCTTATATTCCTTACAAGCATCTTTATTTTCCTCCATTAAGTTTGGGTAAGTTCGCAATAAAGCCAAATTTGTAGATAGCTAGAGAAAGATTTTGTCCTACTAAATGGATAAAGTAAATTGAAATGTGTACCATCTCAATATGACGTATTCCGATTATTCTGTTTAATTTGATGGCAATGATTTATATGTTATGCGATTTATTGTTATTTGTGCCTTCTATATAACATTAAAACATTCTTTGTGGCCCTTTTTGTTTTCTGCATGCAGCAGTCCCCCTCGTTAGCATCCTCCTCTTTGCCACAGAATATGGATCTAAAGCGGCATGTTTTGCCTGGAAACACAAGCATGGCCAGCAATAACATAGACCAAATGAATAGACCATCAAAGATGATGAAATTGAATGATGCCAGGGTTCCCCCTTCTCTGAAGGCTGACAATGATGTACCGGCCCAAACTTCTGGTGCTCCAGGAAAACAAACATTGATAGCACAAGAAACTCCTAACACTGGGAGGCAAGATAACAAGGTACTATTATATTGCAAAACTAAGGCCGTGTTCTGAATCTTATGTGATACTCTTGTTTTTATTTACTCTCATCTTGAAGTATTTTTAGATTCTTATAAAAACATGATCAAGTTTCACGGTTGAATATATTGTTGTTAAAGCTGTTGTTTTTCCATCTTCGTGGCTTTTTTTTGAAGTAGATAACAATGAAAATGTAGACTCGTCAGTTTATCTGTATGACAATACAACATACTTTTGATCTAGGTCATCTAGAGTTGCAACTTTTATATGCAGTAATTTTTATACACATCATATTTTTTCACCAGCTATTGATTTCTTAACTCTTTGAATCATGTGCAGTTGCAACTTCCATCAAACGTGGATCCCACACTGCTTCAACAATTGCTGAATCTGACACCAGAACAACTAAATTCCCTTCCACCAGATCAGCAACGGCAAGTGATTGAGCTTCAGCAGATGCTTCGCCAGGCAGCCTAGTTCGATGTTAGGCTGCACGAACTTCCAGGGAAACCAGAAGTAGATTGTCTCTCCTCATGTGTTCAGGAGGAAAAACAAACTTCTTTAGCAACCAATTCTTTACATTGTAAATGATTACCACTAGGTTTAGATGAATGGGAATTGTAAAACATCATCAGCTCGGAGTTGTAATATTGATATAAATGAAATACGAGAAAGAAAAGAAATTTTGGCTGTCCCAAATGAATCATCCGTGTCTCTTTCAGTCAGCTGTTGTACTTTTCCATGCTGCGGCATGGGATATATGTTTGATTTTTACAGAGTGGAATGAGATTGTGTATTGATTGAATGCTCAGTCGGCAGGACAATATTATGTATATAGCTGTAATATATATTAACTCATGTTTTGTCAAGCAGACTTGTATATGGTGTTTACGTGAATATCTGATGCATAAACTATTCAAGTTTACAATTTACACTGTGGAGTGATAGAAAATCAACATGCTTTTGGAAATTGTATGAGTGTAGTTTATTGCTCATCTCTTTATAAAGTGAATGAACTCAATAATTTTATATACATCAACAAAGGGATTATCATTACATCTTGTTACCGATTTGTATATTTCACGTGTCTAGCTATCTATTTATCAAACATCTAAAGACCGGTGACAACCTTAAACGGATGAAGTTTGTCTTAGAGGTTCAGTTTCATGATTAACAACTTGATTCTGTTGATTGTCCAGTGGCATGTACTGTGACATTATTGCCATGATCTCCGAATCCATGTAAGACTGCAACATTATAAGCATGTTAATTAGCTACACCCAAGTAGTGAACCAAAATGCAGTGTGTATGTATGCAGTTGATCATTCGGTGAGGAAGTTTACCCGAAGCCTGTATTTGTAGAATACATAACCAGCCACTGCGGCACCCAATGCTACAGCCACAACTATCAGTGTGAAGAATTGCCCAATCTTGGATCCATTCCTTTCTGAACAGTGAACGTATATATATACATGTAAGGATATACTAGTATTCAACATAGAATTAATGACATGACAAAAAAGTAAAATGACTCGCCTAGGCATGTGTCGTGCTCTTTTATGTAGAGTTTATCTCCAGTGCATTTGCAGTTGAATCCTCCCCAAGTGTTCTTACAGCTACACCCATCACATTGACAGGCGGTGCCTAGTTTACATTCATCCACATCTGAAGGATAATGCAAATCAAATTAGTTCAAGGAAGGTTTCAATAGTTATAACGTACATGATCAGCTCAGCACACACCTTTGCATTGATGACCATCCCCGTGGAATCCTGCGGGACATTTGCAGCCTGATAATTCAGATTCCTGATCACAATATCAACAAGGAAGTATACAATAAACCCCCCAATACAAAACAAAATTAAAAAAAAAAAAGAAAAAATGTCATAATAGATCTTTAGGTAAGAAGAGTAAGGAGAGTGGAGATCATAGAGACCATGCAGGCAGAGAATTTCATTCCATTTCTGGTATCCGACCAACATCCTCCGTTGTTAATTGTACATCTTCCAGGTCCAACAGCTGTCCTTGACAAAATGCAGACACAGATGCCATTAGAATGGTTAGAGGACGATTTGGCATGCCGTAAAATGAAAGGACTTAGTAATGCACCTTTACATGATACGTATGCATCTCCTGCATATTGGACATTGTTCACCAAGGGGCACTCGCATACTCTCCCTCTAAATGTGTCCTTACAGGCTGTTATATTAGAAGTTTGATCTTTCCAACAGCCACCATTATCACGAAGACACTCGTTCGTCTCTAGATCTGTTCACCATCATCAATCATCATGGAATCATGCATATTGTTTGTAGAATAGTTATAAGAGTAGGATATTAAGCACTAGATAAATTAATTAACCTCCGCTCAAGCAAATAGGAGGATCAGCTGTCTCCTTAAACCCTGCACATATTGCCTTGAGTACTGCACTCCTCTCCAACTTTCCTTCACAGACAGAAAAACATAAACTACTATACTTAAGATTTAAGTCCAAATGTTATCAATTCCCTCCTGAAAACATCACACTGATGCACTAAAGCACAGTACTAGCTATTTCAAGACAGAGATATTCTTAAATAACTAACCTCTGTATTGAACGTTATTTATCACCATTGTTGGTAAGATGGTAACATCACCACGTGTTCCGTGACCAACCTAATTAAGTGTACAAAATTGGAATGGATGGATTAATAGCTATCTGGTACACTATTAAGTTGAATTCCGTGAAAGAGATCAATCTACAAGCTGGTAGATCAAGTAACTAACCTGAAGATCTTGCTCAGTTTGGAGGACTTTGTTTTCCTCATCAGCTTCAGGATCACCCATGCACTCGTATACTTTCTCAATTGGCAGACCTGATTTATATATACCAGTTTTCAGATTACCACTATGTAATTTGGTGACGAATTGCGGCCAAAAGAAGAAGAAAAGAAGGTACATGCATAAAAGAGTACTAGAAGAATTAGTTAATTAGTTACCAAGTGACTTGATGACATCCTCAGCACATTGTTTGCTGTATCTGTTCTGTTTCATGGAGCACCTTATATGGAAATCTGTCACATAATCCCACCAAACCCATGAACGGCTCGTCTCATTTGCAACCCTATGCACGCATAGCTGCCTCAGATTCTCAAACACCACATCTTTTCCTTGATACCCTTGACTAAAATCCTGCTCTGGATCAGGAGCGCAATACCTTCCGTTGTTTATGCACTGTGACTTGCATTGGTCACTTTGAACAAACGCACGCGGACAGTACCATGTTATGTAATGTGGTGTGAACTGCGTGTATCCGCCTTTCTCGAGAATCTGTGCATGTCCCTTGAAATTCTTGACGAAGCTCATCTGCTCGTCACACCGGATCCCACACTCATCATTGCTATTAGTCCATAGCTCGTATTCGACTCTTTGGTCAGGATGGGGCATGGACTCTCTCCAATCGATTTTCACCAATACTTGATTATTGTGCTCAGCTTTGTTGAGTGCATCCTTAAGTTTGTTACCAAATGAAAGGTCTATGAGGGCGGAAGGAATATCAATCTTATCGATGTATCCATCAGCGTCTGAGCTCTCTTCAGGGGAATCCATGGTGATAAGAGATTCTTGTACAGTGTCAGCCACTAAGACAGCAGCTGCACCTGCTTGCTGGGCGTTCCACACCTTCAATGCAAAGTAGCATTCACCTCGATCAAGAAGGAGAATAGTAGGACGAGAGGACTTAGACTTAAAAGGCTTATCTCCTGGAAAGGGAGTGCAGGCAGTGGATCCCTTTGATGGATAAACAAGGGTGCCTATCAAGGATCCGCCATAATCAGGCACACCAAAGTTAGCTATTGCAGCATCGTGCTTTGACATAAGATCATATGGGGATAACACTGTTATACTGCTCTTCTCCACCACAAATCTCGAGGCAACACGACAACTAGTTGTGATGATCAATACAAGTAGCACGCTTGCCATCAAGGAAGCCATCTTAGGACTTAGGTTGTGTGCGTAGCTTCAATCTTACTATATATATATCATCAATATATATATCAAGCTAGCCAGATACCGAAGAAATAAGAATCAGAAACTTAATTCTAGTAGTAGCTGTGAAAAGATGAGGCATATATCAAAGGAAAGCAAAATGAAGAAAGAAGGTGATTGATGAATGAGAAAGACCAACAAGAAGAGAATAAGGAGCAGCAACAAATTAAGAAGCTAGCTAGTGCGGGTGCATACTGCATATATGATACATTAATAGAAGTCAAGTTAATTGTTAATAGATACTACTCATGTATGTATAATGACATTATGATTAAATATCCATCCCTGCAGTGCACACACCACATGACTTGTTGACAAGGACGAGAGAAGACTTTGGCTTAAAGACTGACTTTGGTAATGTCCATCTACTTGTTGTTGTCTGTTTCTTCTTATGACGTGAAGGAAAATATAGAAAATTAAGGTAACAAATTATTAAGATAGTATATAGCACTACAAGTATAAATTAAGGTTTGTGTATTTTTTAAATTCGGTTTATATAACTTAGAGAAGCTAGAATTCAACTATAACAGCAGTACTTGAACTTGAACCATCACAAATACAATCCAGCTTAATTGATTTTATCATATATATACTGTGCTTAATTTGTTGTTACACTAATTGGATTAACAATAATAACTTCTGGATACCAAGAAAGGATAAAAAGTACTAGTTGAATAACTATTTTATATAGCGGAGGATGGTGTTAGAAGTAACTTCACTCACAATTCATTATCAGTCTCTGTTAATTATTGTTAGCTATGATGATTTATGTATCTTGAGCTGTAAGACTGCAGTTTGGTACCAAGTAGTGATCAACTAAGTTGAGCTGAGCCTTTTAGGTGTATGGTCGACGATTTAAATCATAGACGCGACAGACAGATAGAGTAATTATTAAGGATCATTCATCTATTAGTTTCAAAAAAGTAAGGATCATGACTTCCAGAAACTACATATATAGTCTCATTAGTTACCCTGTGTGGCCTGCAGGCAGGGTGCGCCCTGTTTCTTTCAAGTATTTGGTTAATCTTCAAAGATAACAGTATATAGAGATCGACCACTTAGTTAATTAATGGACTGATCCATTAAAAATGCTGAGTCTTCTCTTCTCATCACTGAGAAACTTATTTCCATCTACTACTTCCTATACTATAGTATATAACTGAACCTGCAAGTCAATGTTTTATGTCTCTCTTCTGTTTGCGTAATTCTCAAGTTTATTGATAATAATAATAATAATAATAATAACAATAGATCAGGAAGGCTTATTCCATCGGAATACTGGATACATTTCCATTCACAAAGTTAGTCAGTCCACCAACTGATCACTACTTCTATCCTGTAATAATGGTCTATTAATACCTTATAACACTTTTGTTTTTCTTTTTGCAATGACAAATCAATTACTCCTACCTATGTTAGTATTTAAATCAACTAATACTAACACCATTTCATCAGATTGACCAAATCAGTTCATAAAACGTAGATTGATGTAACAAAAAATGATGATATATAGCTGAAAGAAAAACATTGTAAAAAAGGAAATGGAAACACCGATGAATGATTAGGATCCGAGTTTGGTGTTACATTGTTGCATCCTATACATATAACATATCAACACTTGTTTTAGAAAGAGAGCAGCACTCTAGTTTAAGACAGATCGAACAACGTACGCTGCTAGCTTGGCGCTTGCTAACCTGTAGTATGGAGTATTTATTATATATCATATGTGCATCTACTCTGTTCTATTGAAAGTATTCCCTGCAGCCAGGTTTGTGGAAGTGGAAGAGATAATGCAAATTTATTATGTACGAGGTATTAGCCTCAGGGCAACCGCATTTCATTTCTGGCCTCTATTATGCATTTCATTCAATTCAAAAGCAAAGCATATACAAACATGAAGTATTTTTTTCCAGGGGAACATATACTCATATAATATATATCAGGCTGGGCTAATAGCACACCAACCTCCTGCAGTATCACTATCATGCATGAAAGGAAACATTTTCACTTACACAGATCTCTCCAAGAATCAGACAGACAAATCTGAGGAGGCAGAGCTTGCCGGGGGGCTTATTCATTCAGCAAGGCAGAGTTCCCCATTCTGTTCTCATCTCCTGAGTCCCGATCACGGCTCTTTCTCACTCGTTATAAACATTGGAACAAGATGAGACATTTTCACTGTTCAGGTTCTGATGGTAAGATTAAATGATCATATATACTATACATATGTGTCATCGAAAATCATGTTGAATCTCATCATTTGCTCAACACCTGCCCTTGAAATTTATCTGTCCAGTGCAAAGGGAATTTAAGCTGTAGTCCGTTTTCCTACACAAAACAGAGGAAATTTGTTATGCCTGTTAAGGTGTGTTGATCTTCCAAAGGCGGTGTTACGGCCACTGGGGTCCCAAAGTCAACGATCAATCTGTAAATATTATCGTAAGCAGACTTAGGGAGAAGGACCCAGAGCTACTAAGGCAAATATCATGGGTAGCGGCATTACCATTAGCTAGATGAAATCGGAATTCCCAGGATTTCTAAGGTGAGAGTGTATACTATAGTTTCCAATTGGAATTCCACAAGACATAATAATAATAATAATAATAATAATAATAATAATAATAATAATAATAATAGCTTTGACTCTTGAGATTTTCTATTTTCTTAAAACATGGCTTCCGGAATCAGTTTCTAAATCATAGCTTGTACACTGAAAATAGTGTGAGTCGTACCTAAAGAATCTTTATGTGACAAAACCAAACTATTATTTGCATTGAATTTGACACGTAATGTAAGGGAAGCAAAATATTCTTCTAAAAGAATATAATGGCCAGCCCGGTACTGGAACGTTATGATAATGGAGTAGATAAATACTCTACATATTTAAAGCTAGGTGCAACCATACCATATATTAATTTAAGTCAGTAATGGATTGGCAATCCATTCTATATTACTATTATTTTAGTAGTATAGACAATTAATAGACAAGGTAAGGATGGATTGGAATGAAGGAAACGGACAATCATATTTGGTGGCTAATTCCATCAAGAGTCAAAAAGTGTTTGTAACTGTATTATTGCTTCTTTAAATACATTTACTCTACTTAAACAAATGAGACTGACTCCAGAATAAAGTCTAAGAAATACGCAGATAAGTACGATTTTATAAATTCAATTAAAACAAAATGCTCAAGATTTCAAATTTCAAACATAATATATGTAACCTGTGAGTTTGAAATTTAATTATACCTAAGTTATACTGAACAAGATACAAGAGATGAGCAAACAAAGCAGAAAAATAGAAGAAATGAGAGTATGAGTGAGTGGAGCAGGGTTGAGTCTTGTTTGAAGAAGTAGTACTGCTACTTTTGGTGTGGGGATGCTGGATGCGTACATACATGATGACATATACAGAAAGAACAAGGATGGAAAAGCAACTGCTCACTTTTGAGTGAGAGGATTAAGTCTTGTTTTGTTTGAAGTTTGAGAGAGAGAGCAAGTATGAAAAGGAAGATTTTGCAGGTATCTTACCTATTACACATTGCATGGTGATATTGTGAATGGCTCTCTTGTTTATAGAAAAGCAAAACTTGTAGTAGTAAGTATAAAATCATCATAGTCATAAAAGAGGAGGTCAGGTCATGGTGGTTCCACATTAACCACTCTTGCTAATACTACCAACGCAACTGCTAGTACAACTGTAGCATTTGTTATATGTGTCAATCAAATTACTAGTAGTAGTATATATGTAATCTCATCATCAAAATCAACAAGAATATCTTTCTTTCTCTTCTTTCTTCCCTCTCCAAGTCAAACAAAAATTAAATAACCACACAGAATTCTGCTGGGCTGGCTATCCCATGGCTGCTGCTGCTGCTGCTGCTGTTATTAATTGATGGTAATTTACTCGATCGCTGGTTTCCTGCTGCTGCTACAAACTATATAACTTGGTATTCATTCATTCATTCATTCATTTGTTATATCTGCCAGCTGCTAAGTGTAATCCCATTTTCTTGTTTGTTTTATCCTATTCAATTCATCCCAGTTAATGAGCCTTCCTTGGCAGCCTATAGAGTTAGTAACAAATTAATGAATCATGTGTGAATCCAGAGATGCAGTAGACCCATATCCCCCAATTACTACTACTATTATATATGTATATATATGTATATGTGTGTCTTATCTCCTACTGGTTCACTGCGGCGGTGGTTGCTGACTTGCAGCATTTACTAGTACTAGCTAGTTGTTGGAACAAGACACAGCTTACTTACGACTTTCTTTTCCCAATCTCCAAATTTATTAGCTAGCCAGTATTGTCTCGTCTTCCCACTTTCTTCTCCTCTTCTCTTCTCTTGTCTTGTTTTCATTCCAGACCTCATTCCTCCATTCTACATTTCTACTACTACTTCTAGTATGTATAGCACTAGGAGTAATCTTTTCTAATTATATCTCCCCTCTCTCCTTATCTCTACATTTAATTCTCCCCACCCGGCCACCAAACTCATTTATAACTCACATAAAATTATCTCCTTGGTTTTCTTTCTTTCTTTCTTTAAAGGATACTTTACTTCGATAAGAAAATCTCAGCTCAAATGAAAATTGTGGCAGCAGCAGAGTAGAGAAATGTCAAGGCTGAAAACTCTTGTAGATGTTCTTCTTGTTTGGCTGCTGCTAGTAGTAGCCAATGGTGCAGAAACGGTGACAACAATAGATATTCTATTGAGGGTGAAGGAGTCGTTCACTCAAGACCCACAAAATGTACTTGACGACTGGTCTATTCACAACAACAGGTCCTGGTGTAGTTGGAGAGGCATTTCTTGTTCCTCAAAAATGGCTCTTGTGGCTCTTAATCTATCTGATTCTTCCCTCAGTGGGTCCATATCACCAGCTCTAGCCCTTTTGCCCAACCTGCTCCACCTCGACCTCTCTTCAAACCACCTCTCTGGCCCAATCCCACCTGAACCTCTATCCTCCTCTTTACAATCTTTGTTCCTCTTCTCCAACCAACTCTCCGGCAACATTCCACCCCAACTCGGCTCCCTCTCCAATCTCCAATACCTACGTATCGGAGACAACCCCGACCTCACCGGGCCAATTCCAGCATCATTTGGGAACCTCCGCAACTTGATCACTCTCGGTTTGGCCTCCTGCAGCCTCACAGGCCCAATACCTCCGGAGCTAGGAAATCTGGGCCAACTCCAGAACTTGGTTCTGCAGGAAAATCAGCTGGAGGGAAATATTCCTGGCGAACTAGGCAACTGCTCCAGCCTAACGGTGTTCACTGCTGCAATCAACCGGCTCAACGGAAGCATACCATCTGAATTGGGTGATCTTAAACACCTCCAGATACTCAACCTTGCCAACAATACATTATCAGGGGAAATTCCCATCCGGATTGGCGACATGACACAGCTGCAGTATCTCAACCTCCTTGGTAATCAGTTAAGTGGATCCATTCCCAACTCATTGCCAAACTTGATCAACCTTCAGAAGCTAGATTTCTCCGGTAACTCCCTCTCCGGCAAAATCCCCGACGAAATTGGCAACATGAGTCAGCTCGTTTACCTCGTGCTCTCCAGCAACAATCTCACAGGTACTTACCAGTGTTAGTGTACCACTACTGCCAAAATGCTTCCTAATTTTCATGTTTAGAATTCTGATATATATATATATATATATATATATATA
>JAYMSL010001003.1:0-19259 GCA_036897195.1 Plantago coronopus
TGACAATCTCTAATACAATAAGTAAGATCCATGAGTGGACCCTAGACTCCCTACATGATCTACCTCCACGATTAATCAATTCCTGACACCTGGTTTTTTTTTTTTTTTTTTTTTTTTTTTTGAAAAGGCAAAATTATATTTATATAAAAAGACCTATTTACAATCTATAGGATATCCCGTCCTTGTTCCTGACACCTGGTTCTTTTAATGAGCAGGTTTTGAGCCCTTTTCACTACCTTTAACAAGTACGTGATACTTTGATTTGTCAAGGTTCAATTAGCTCAATTCGTTTGATACGGTCAACGAGATTGAGTTTTACATTTTTTCACTTTCTTGGCCTAACAAAACCGAGTTGAGCACGACTCGACAAGGCTCGTCAAGACTCATTATCTTAATAAGTTTTTCTTTTAATTTATACCCTAGTGATTGTTCACATTTTTCAGCTCAATCTCGAGCTCAATCTTCTACTCCTTTATATTAACGAGTTGAGTATTAACAATTCGGTTATGCTAAACTAGTTAAATAACACATAGGCTACTCAATTTTGAGTATAATAGGTCATGCCCCTATCCCATCTTAATTTTATGGTCTAAGTCTGTATGGGTCAAGCGAATCAAGTCTGGGTCACATTAGAGTCCGGAATTCGGACCGGGTTTTACATGATTAGGGTGCTAGGACATTGATTTGTGTCATGTAATTATAACTACTTTGATAAAACAAAATTATTCACTAAAACTTTAGTTTTCTTGCTATCGAAATAAAATCTATGTATATATAATTTCAAATCAGTTAAATATTATTTTACTTCTTCTGTAGATTAGAATTTTATTCAGCTTGCAACATCATTCAAAACAAAACATGGATTTTATGTAACAACTTGACTATAAATTGATTGATTGAAATGTTATACTAGAACAATTTCGGTTTTTCACCAATGATCAACATTTCCACGAGATGCAACTTTAATCCATGACCATTTTAGTGGTCAAATGATAGAATTTCATCTCACCTTAAAGCTCGAACTTGTAAAGAGTTGTGGAATCTAGTCATATATATTAATTCCCCAATACTCCCCCGCACTCGTGGCCGATTTCAACCTCATTTGGGAAGGCCAATCGAGCGGAATTAAATATGGGTGGAGGCGGTCTCCGCGGGGATTCGAACCCAGACCCGTGAGCCAAAGGCTCTGATAGTATGATAGAATTTCATCTCATCTAAAAGCTCGAACTTGTAAAGAGTTGTGGAATTTAGTCATATATATTAAAAAGACTAAAAGTAGCTCGAACGCAGAAACTAGAATTTTCCTTAGAGTACACACAAACCAAATAATAATACGAACGTGGTGACGAAATAAAACAGTAGCGTAAATCAATTGGGAGAGGGTAAGCATTTAATTAGTTGCAAATTGTGGCATAATCCCAGCCAAATATGCCAACCCTGTCCTTGAACAACACGGCAAGTGGGATCGACTTGTTCCCCAAGAAAACTTTAATATTCCCACTTCCCATTTATTACTTACGTTATTTCATGAGAATGCAATTTTTCCTATCCCGAATATACCCTCCAATCAAAATTGGTCTATTCTGGCGGCCTAAAGTTTCCAAATAGCTGGCTGTGCTTTACCACTATTGCCCTCACCCCTGGTCAAGTCATTTTGGAACAATTCCCACTTCAGCACCGTGTCGGTATCTTGGTATTGTTCAATTCATCTGAAAGTTTATTAAATGAATTGAATGGATCAAAATTAAACTAAACTTAACTTATTTCAAGTATAAATATTAACTAAAACTTGAATTGAACGGAGCAAATTTTGAATATAAAGTGAACTGAACGGAACCTTAATGCATGTATTTTAAACAATCGGTCCAATTACCACTTTATATGACTAGAATAAACGTGGTTTGACTACGATAAGTACAATTAGTACCAATTGGAATGAAAAGTAATCATTTCGAAAAATACGCTTAAACGAAATTTCACTTTTTCATCCCTTTTTTTAACACATGCTTAAACTAGGTTTTAGTTACGTAATATAATGGCAACGAAGCACAACTGGATTGTTGAGACATTTTCCATGGAACTAATAGGTCGGACCTGAATCACCTATAGTGTTATAAAATATTTTAAACTTGTGTTTGAGTAATTTATACAACCACTTTTTTTACGTGTATAGGAAAGAAAAAAAAAACCTTTTAATGAAATATCACATTAATTTCAACGCGGTTATTAAAACTGTTAGGATTTGTTACCACATTCTTTTTGCCATAAAAAGTTTTATCCGCATTTTAAGGATGATCTGGAATAACATCCGTAAATATTGAAGAATATTCATGACTAGTTTAGTTTGTGACTCCAATTTACACAAGTAAGTATGTTTGACCTTGACTCAAATTGAAGTCAACCATTAACCATGAAAGAATGAACCAGCTTCAACTCCGGAGCCCTGACCCAAGCGATGTCCATAATCGTCATTTGAACCTCTATCCCCCACACGCAATATACTAGTCATTAACCGCCAAAAACAATCAAAGGTCAAAAACGGAAACTAAAATATAACCGTACAATCCAGCTGATCACGAATTATCACCGACTTCAATACACCATAGCTCATGCACGTGACATTCCCGAAACTACCCCCTATAAATCCCAACCCCTTCCCCAAGCAACTCTTCACCAAACAACAAACAACATTCCTTCACAAAACCTTTATCTCCAAGTTTCTGGCAATCATAATTTCTGCATTTTTCCTTCTTCCCAATATCCTTTCAAATTTCCAATCACAGTTTCTGTTGAGATAATAACAAGTTGAGGATGATGAGCCGAGGCGTGACTAGAGTGGCGCGAACAATGCTGCTGGCAGGCGTAGGGCCGCGGTACTTCTCTACTGCTGGTGGAGGAGCGATGGTGAAGAGGAGTTTGCTCGGTGGTGGTATGATTGGTGGAAGTCCGGTGAGGACTGAGAACGTGGTTATGGCGTGGATGAAGTTTCCAGCGAGGAATGCTACCACGGTAGCGCTAGGGGATAAGCCTGAGGAAGAGGAAAAGGTTGGCAAAGGAAGTGGTGGAGCTGCCGCGGGTGGCGGAGCGAGTGGTGGTGATGGTAATGGTAATAAGGCGATCATGAGCTACTGGGGAGTGGAGCCGGCTAAGATTACCAGGGAAGATGGTTCAGAATGGAAGTGGAATTGTTTCAGGGTAAGATTGATTAGATCAGTTCATTGATTTATTGATTAAAGGACTGTGATAATGTTGATTAACCAGGAATTGTAGATTCAGCTTAAGAAAATGTAGGACTCCATTTTACGATCCTGATTAATAGGATTTATAGCTAGATTCAGCTTAAGAAAATGCAGGACTGCATTTTATGATGATGACTAATCAGGATTTATAGATTCAGCTTAAGAAAAATGTAGGACTGCATTTTATAATTTTGATTAATCAGGATCCATAGATTTAGCTTAAGAAAATGTAGGACTGCATGTTATAAATGTTGATAACTCAGGATTTATAGATTCAGCTTTAGAAAATATCAGTTGATTGATTGGATTGATGAATTAAAGGACTATAATAAGTTGATTGGATTTATAGATTCAATTTTAGAATATATTAGTTGATTAATTGATAGATGATTACAGGATTGTGATGAAGTTGATTAGTTAGCTCGCTAGGATTTATTGATTCATGTGTGTTTGATGAAATTGTTGGTGATTTGTGTATGCAGCCATGGGAGGCGTACCAGGCTGATACGACCATAGACTTGAAGAAGCATCATGCTCCGGTTACTTTCTTGGACAAAGTGGCCTATTGGACAGTCAAGTCTCTCAGATTTCCCACTGATGTCTTCTTTCAGGTAAATATTTAGACCTACATGCTTATCTACTGAGTTTCATTTATCGTTTCGTGAATTTGCATCATATATTTTGGTATAGTTACAATCGATTGTTAAGAGTTAACATGTTATGCTTCTATGTATGGCAGCATCTATCAATAATTCATGTTATGTAGTCTGGATAGTTTATGTTAGTAATTGAAAAGAACTATAATTAATCTTTGGGTGACAGGAACTTGAGAGAACATTAATTTGATAGAGGAAAAATTGAAACTTAAAGCAAAAGGTCCAGATAGAAAGTACTAATTAAGTAGCTCGACCTCCTGCTTGAGTTGTTGTGAACTAACTTTGAATCTAAGTAGCCCAAGTGTAATTAGTCCTGAAATCTTGACCAGTAAACTCTTCATTGGTTTAATGTGTTGTTTCTGTTAATTACTCCTACCTTTCTTCAATTTTGCTCATGATCTTTACATGGGAAATGTTCCAAAAACATAGATTTGGTGAGAAGGTTCTTCAAAAGAACTGTAATATGTTAGGTTTTATGACTTTACGTTCAGATTAATGTAGATGATGAAGAATCTCTTTACATACCTAAGGAGAAGGGGTAAAAGGGAAAATGGAAATGTTGCTAAGAATAGTTTTGTTGAAAAGATTCTTGAAGTGATCATGTAAGTTCTTTTGAGATAATCAAGGAGTTCTATAGAAGGACAAGTAAGGAAATGGAAATGTTTACAGTAATAATTTGGTGAAAAGGAACTGATCAGTTTCTAAAGTAGTTTTCTGTGAAAGAAAGGGATGCTTTAGAGATTAGAAATAAAAGGTTGGAAATGAAACTTTAGAGAGAACAGAGAACAAAAGGCCAAAAAAGGATAAATCAGATAGGAAGCTGCTACTCTTCATATCAGAGCCAGGTTTCGATCCTGGGACCTGTGGGTTATGGGCCCACCACGCTTCCGCTGCGCCACTCTGATTTTGTTGATAATATTTACGAATCAACTGATATTGTACAATAATAATATATGTTTGACCTCTTTCTCTAGCAACTAGGATTACTTAAAATAGATTGTGGTCCTGGTAGTCTTTCCATGACCCAAGTAGTCTTTCCATGACTTTTTAAATTATAATCACATGTAGTCTTATGCAATAAACCTTGGATTATACATGTGGACTGATGTTCTTTCTATTGAATTGTAACAGAGGCGGTATGGATGTCGTGCAATGATGCTTGAAACTGTGGCTGCAGTTCCTGGAATGGTTGGAGGTATGCTGCTCCACTGCAAGTCTCTTAGACGGTTCGAGCACAGTGGTGGATGGATCAAAGCTTTGCTAGAAGAGGCAGAGAATGAAAGGATGCATCTCATGACCTTCATGGAGGTGTCTCAGCCTAGGTGGTACGAGCGTGCATTGGTATTCACAGTCCAGGGCGTGTTCTTCAATGCGTATTTCTTGGCATATCTTGTTTCACCAAAACTGGCTCACCGTGTCGTTGGCTACTTGGAGGAAGAAGCCATTCATTCCTACACTGAGTTCTTGAAGGAGCTTGACAAAGGCAATATTGAGAATGTCCCTGCCCCCGCTATTGCTATTGATTACTGGCGCTTGCCAAAAAACTCCACTCTTCGTGATGTTGTCATGGTAGTTAGAGCTGATGAGGCTCACCACCGTGATGTCAACCACTTTGCATCGGTACGTTGTTGATAAATTTAACAGAATAGTGAGCTTTTTAGGCCTTAGTTTGTCTATATGCTTATAAGTTGTTTCCTTTTGATTACAGGATATTCATTATCAGGGACGCGAACTGAAGGAAGCTCCCGCACCAATTGGATATCACTAAAATCATATAGATGTCTGATCAACCAATAAAGGCTACTTGAATATTAACAGTGAAAATCTTCTGATGTTAAATTTTCGTTTTTGTTTGCCTATTTTTCAATTTCCTGTTGCTGGGATTGATTTTGAAGAATCTAAGATAGATATCAATGTATATAGCCCTATTAAAGTTTGTCGTGATCTTCCGAGGAGTGTAAACTCTATAGCCTTACATATATCAAGAGATTGTTATCGCTATCTGGTGTTCTTGACTCCGAATTATTATGTTGCAGTCTACTACTCTACTGCTGGTTTGATACGTAATAGTTAAAACTATGATAGGTTTTCTTTCTTTATCTGCAGCCTGCAAGGTATGTTCAGAATTTTAGCCATAAAAACCAGAACAGAAGAAGCCCGTCATTTAAGGATATGATGAGTTGAAAACTTGAAATAAGGATAAGTTAATATAGGACAGTTTCACAACCAAGAATATGGTCAATAGTTATTCCCTACATTTGTGGGGTAAAAAGTCCTTCAGGTCCACAAGTAGTAAAAAGTAGTTGCAACAAGCCAACAGCTTCGTAGGTATCAAGGATGTATCTAACTGACCTGGTCAGGAGTTTTCAAATGACCTCATGAAAGCAAATTCTCTTGGGTTGTTTTCACTTCAAGTGACTTTAAGTTGTATATTAACACCTGAAAGTGTTTTATTATGCATTTAAAGTTCTAAAAGTTTGATTTTTGAGCCCTCAAAGTTGGAAACAGGGTGGAGTCGCCCACCCTGAATTTTCAAATTTGCAAGTTTTGCTAATGATAATTTAGAGATTTTTGGAATCTCGCCCACAAAATTTCTGAAAGAACATTTTCGCACTTATTCTTGATCCCACCCGTGGAATTTGTGTACCCAGAGGGTCTCTCTTTGTAATTTTCTCAACATTCTGCCGGCACTCTTATGATTAAGAAAGAGGAAATGTCATAGAATTTCATCTTCAAACCATAAAATTTGCAGTAAGCCATGAACATTACATTACCATGCCATTAGACATGACATGCATGGCAGATTGATGCACAAACTTAACAGTGAGTTGAGTTGGTGTGACAGAATTTCTAACTCATTTCTTCTGACCAACTCATGCTATCTAGGATACTGCTGCAGTTCTGCAGAATATGTACAACATTCATGTCAACTTCAACAATTAATTAGGGAAACATGTGTAACAGAGGAAGAGCATTATAGCCAGCACCAATGCTCCCGATTGACGCCCCTCCTCAGACAACACCCAGTGCAGCAAGAAGAACCCGAGAAGTATCATGCATCCCCATCCGAGTTCTTCCCCGTTGCACTTCACAGAAGTCAGGTAAGCACCAGACACGTACACGATCAGTATCAGTACGAGCGGACCAAGAAGCATGGTAGTGACAGTGTACGTAATAAGAATCAAAGCAAGAGGTAGTATGATCGTATGGCTGGTTGAGTACACCGCCAGCAGCACCAAAACCGGTATGCAGATAAGGCATGTGAAGAGTGCGTTCTCTCCATCTGTAATATCAGGAAGGTTGAGACTGAACGAGAAGCTGCCACGGAGGAGAATGCCTAGCCCCACGACGAGAAGCAGAGGGACAAGAGGAGACGGACCTTTGTCCATAACGTACCGATATTGCTTCTCAGTGTCTGTGTTCATAGTGTTAGAAAGGTAAGGAAAGCAGCTGTTCTTATAGATGATCTGGTTGAGTAAATTTGATGGAGGCTGATCTTCAGTTGCTGATTCGGTTAACCAACTCGATAGTTTGGTACTACTTCTTGGCTCATTAGTTTAAAGCAAATATTATAGTATAAGAGAGATTTGCATATTTATAAATGAAAATTTCAGTGGGGTACAGGATTGGGGGGTTGGCAGAAAAAGAGTACACGAGTTAATGGTGAATGAAGCTTTGGATGCTTAACTTAACTGCAGAAATTAAGAAACAAGATTTACGCTTCTCCCATAATTCTGCTATAAGTTAGCATCAAACGTAGAAAGCATGAGCTGAAGAGGATGATTAAAAGCTAAGAACTCACATGCGTACACAAAAATACTGCATATTACAGTAATAAGCTTTAGAAAAAGTTTACTTTTGTGTAATGCCTAGCTACTGTCTAGTTTACCAAATTATCCTCGATCCTCCGGATCAGATTGTACTTACTTGTTTTTTGGCAATGTTTTTTGGCAATAGAAGTTTTCTAGTTCAGAATAAAAAAGTTTACTTTCTTAAATTTGGTGAGGATAATTCAAAGGGACAGATAACAATAATACCCAGAATCAGTTATAGAAAGCTGAACTTACTTGGCTTATTTTCTGCCTTTTTACCAGATTAAAAATGTGATCAGTTTCAGCATGCTAGAATAAAGATGAGGAATAAAGTAAACTGTACTGGAGCTCCATTTATTAGATGAGATAAATGAGATGATACACAGTCACAGTCGGTTTTTATTGCGAATACTGATCGGCTAGTTCGAGCTCAGGAATTAAGACTCTGCCGTATGTAGCCTCACCTTACTGACTCAGATAGAGGCTGATAGCCTTTATTTAAGTACAATATGTTATGCCGGTGTATCAAGGTAGGCCGAGCTGTAGGCGTCTACTGTAATTTCTTCACCTCGTATTTGTGAGATATGCTAAGAGGGGTGTCCTTTGAAACAGGCCTGGTTTGCGACCAAAGCTCTAAATTTACAGTCCCAGTTCCCCAGTGAACTAGACATTTGGATACCTGACTGGTATTGAATCGGTTCACTAATGCCAGGCCTGCGCTTCTATCAACAAGCATCCATTCACCTAAAAAGCATATAGAAGAATAAAAAAAAGAATTAGAAGGTCAATATATTGAAACAGAAGCCTGTTGTATTTAAGAGACTCATTTTTACGACTTCTCCAAGCAGGGGCGAAAATTTAAGTTACGGGTCGCGAAGATCTTATTTTATAAATTTAGGTGGGGCGAAATGCCAAAACTTTCAAAAGTTCAATCCCAAAATTTATGAATTTGAAAATTTTAGGTGGGGTGACCACCACCTCCCCAGTCTCCAAGGCCTTGCTGCCTTCGAATCTGGGAGACTGGGAATTGTAACTCTTGTTATGGATAATAATATAATATCACAAGTTTTGCAGACGAGAACACCAAAAATAATAATAATAATAATAATAATCAAAGTCGGACGACATGCATACAATTGTAAACAAAAGAAAAGATAGAAAATTACCATTTGGTCGAGAAATCCCCTCAAAACACTGTTCACCAGATTCTGGCCAAAGCTCATGGTTGCTCCCATCAGTGGCAGTAAACGATACATATGATTCAGCAGGGTTTACTAAATTAAACATCGGGTGCACCCGCAAGCAAACAAGCCTGCAAAACAATAAGACCATACACACCTGATTTGAGTAGTAGGAAATAATAGATTCTGTGTTAAGTTTCCATTCGGACTGAAACAGAACACAGTTGTAAGGCAAAAATCAGTGGTATGCCAATAGTATCAGAATGGTGGATGCATAAATGGTAAAACATTTACTGGGTTTATATGCTTTAGCACTCTTAACAGTTATGCATGCCTTTAGTATTCTTAAAATGTACTAAATGACAGAGAACTTAGTACGGTAAAAGAGAGATTATATTACTGACCTTGAAAATCCTCCAGAACCAGCAGCTACTTTACGTGCAACAATAGCAGAATCAATCCGGAAAACTTTTGGTTCATCTTTGGGAACGTATATCTGTCGTTCAAGCACTAATCCACCTCCAATGTCACCCTCTAATTTCAGAGATTCCAATTCCCCTGCTTGCTCCAGATCTCGCCTGTGAAAATATAGGCAGCATTTTCATATCAACAGCCAAATCTTGGTTAACTTTTCTTAAGTTTTGTTCATGCATGATCAGAATCAGGCCTTTTTCGATTACAAAATCCACATGATACGGATCAAATCATTCTAGCAGAAATAATTGTGCAAGGAGCAAAAGTTGCTCTCAAACAGATTGTTTTTCTATATCTATCTTTTTGCTTTTAATCAAATAGTGTTTTTAATCGCTGAAATCATCATATGGACCCTTGCATCATAATTCATGTACTACTAAATCAGGTTGATATAAAGCTACCATACAGTTGTTTAAAGTTATCAGTAAAGGATTAAATTTGTGATACTATCATGGAAATTAAAATCAAAAGCCAAAAAGTAATATCTCAGCATATCCAACCCCCAGAGTAATAATGAAATGGAAACACATGAATACATGATCATTATTTACTTACTCAATAACAGAATATTCTTCCGACCATCCAGCAGATCGGTACTCCTCACCACTATATTCTTCATATCCATTAACATCAACTCTGCTATGAAGCCACTGAGTTCCTGTTACACACCCAAATTAAGTGGGAACAGAGAGAAGATAAGTACTTTTCAATGCTGTACACAAGCTAAGAAATTAAGCAATGGTCCGTTAAAAACCAAAATATCGTGTTCTCAACTATAAAGCAGTGGGCTTTACAATGTCAACATCATCGAGCTATTCAATCACACATCATATATTGAGACGAATAGTTCTGGGTAGTAAATATTCTACTCTAAACCCTTTGACAAACCTAGTATACAAATAAATGAGCCCTACAAACAACAGAATGCATCAAAATAAATCTTGTTAACGTAGAGTATATAGGATTTGCTATGAGAAATATATCAAGGAAAGAAGAAACAAAAGGAAAATTTAACTACCTGAAGTAGACCACGGCTGGGAAGTGTAACGTGAAGTGTGAACCAATAAAACCAGGGAAATTATATAATTTTAAAAACAAACAAACAAACAAACAAAGTACCTGAAGGAATGTGCTCCATGGAAATAATTCTACCACCAACCCATGGTACTACTTTGAGAGCCCAATCCCCACTTTTCATTTCAATAGGTGTTCGTGAAAGTTCAGCTCCCTTGTGTCCAGACACATCCTCAACGTCGGGAATGCGTTTTGCACTTTCTGCAATCAACAATTGAGCTATTAACAAAATAGTATTCACTCGTCCATATGGACTCCCTGTGTGACCAATACAGATGTCCTGCATAAATTACGTGGTGGACACTGATAGAATTCGGTTAGTGGTGTTTCAAATCAATATAAGACTAAAGTACATCGTGTCGCAGAATCTTGAAAATGTAGAGAAAGAAAATAACAATAACATACGCGACTGGAATGTAACTATGAACCAAGTTTATATTATGGTAATAAAACCAGTTAATTTCATTCTGTCTGATAAAAATAATCATATAGGAATAAAGTGAGGAATGAGAAGTACTTTGTTCAGTCCAGGCTAATAGGGATTAACAATTTAAATAAGAGTGCATTAGTATCATACTCAAGTTGTAAAGTAATTAGATCATGTAGTTATTTCACCATTACTATGCCCAAGTTAGTGTAGTGTCGAGAACCTAAAAATCATTGAGTATACTAACATTTTGGATGACTGGTAACAGGGAGATAAAAAAAAAGGTGTTAAACTATAAGAACAGAATAGCACGTTACCTATTCGATGTTGAAATTGCTTTTCACCGGCTGACACCATGTCTGACACTTCACTTTCTGAGGGCATTGAAATTTGCAGAATCTCTCCATCAGTACCCGATGCATCAATCTATTTGATAAGACCCCAAATATTTGATCAGCTTGATATCAATTTCTCACGACGGAAATTGAATATCATATTCATAAATATGTATGGGACAAAGTTACATACCATAGCACCTTTACCAAGTAGCAGTTTCACATGCAAGCCGCGACTAGGTCTCTTCAGAGATCCTTCTGTTTTCAAAACCTTCACAGTGACAGTTGATTGCTGCTGTTCCGCAACATATTTTGTCAACAGATACTTCCCCTCGGTGTATTCATATCCATCACCATAATCTTCATAAAGGTAACCTTCAGCTCTACCTGCATTTTTGTTTCAAAAGTCTTGCTGTTTATGAGCTCAATCAACAGTGACGGGATAAGAATTTGAGCAAGAAATGTAAATTTTCTTTAGAGGAGACAAACAATGAGAAGATTACCATGCTCATCTAAAGCCACTAGCAGCACTAAGTCATCATTAGATTTAGCTTCTCCAACGTATTGATAAGGCGGGGCCACAGGAATGATAGATCCACCCTGTAGATATAGTGCTGGGAGATCCTAGAGAAGCAAAGGAGAAGCACAGGTGGTAAATGCACATTGCAGAGTCATGGAAATTTATTATGAAGTATAGCAGGAAAACCTAGTGCTATATCAAGGAAATCATACTGGATGAGAATCTTCAAAATCAAAGCTCAGCCAGATTCCTTTAGGCAGCTTGTGCTGTATTTGGTATAACTCCTCATCTTTTCTAGTACTGCCACACGAAGCACCCGAGTAAACTTAAAAAGTAAAAGTAACAATTTTGTTTTTCTTTTAAAGCGGCAAAGCGAGGATCAAGAATGGTTCCCCATTTACCCCGTGGTGTGCTCGAACCTCTAACCTATTGGTTGGAGTGGAAGCATCTTACATTCTTTTTCTATTATGGCTTCAAAATAAAGTGGCTGGTCGTCGAGGAGCCATCACATAATGTAAACAGGCACGGAACAAGAAAACAGATTCAAACCTTGCGTAAACGAGCAGTGATCCCAGAAGAAATGAAGTTTCATGGGTTCTCAATTCCAAATTTTCTGAATCTGCAGAAGAAATAACATGTTTCAAATGAAAATTATGGGTATGCTCCAAGCAAATTAGACAAGCCATTCCAACATTCTAATAGTGAAAACATACCAGCAAAGAATGATGGAGACGCAACTGGAGTACCCCTTGTATGAGCCATGTAAAACAAAGTATAAATGTGTGGAAGAATACGATAACGCCTCTTTAATGCAAGTCGGCAAACTTCTTCACACTGTTAGAACAATAAAGATAAATGTCAGAGGGATAAGAAAAATGTAATTTTCCATATTATTGAATAATTGTCATTTTCACAACTTTATGTCGCCATTTATAATACAGCAAGATCAGGCCCAAAAGAGAACTTTGTTGAAGAAGACAAAAACTTGAATTGTTCTTGTAGCAGCAAGATCATTGTATATGCAAGTAAAGGTTCCAATAATTACAGCATCAATGACTAAATTCAATTACTATAATTTCAGACAGTTTTTCTCATAACAACACGCACACAAGCACACAATGAAAACTGAAAAGTATCCATTTCCTTGATACGACCAGTCTTGTTTAATTGTTGGTTTATGTTTAATTCCAGGCACCCATTTCCAGTAACCAAATAGTACTTCTGTAGTTGGAACACGACATTAAGTTGACAAACCTCTTCTCCGAAAGACCATGGTTCATGATCATCCGTGCCAGCCTCAGAATGTCCACGACAAAAGGGAAACATCGATCCCACAGCCATCCACCTCCCAAACAGCTTTGGTGTTGCGTTGCCAGCGAATCCACCAATATCAGGCCCTGCCAGAGGCTGACCACTGAGACCCTGATATAAAAGAAAATTTAGTCATAGCAGTCAATCATACAAAACAAGATGCTAAAAATCTTGTCATCCTTCAATCAATTTTAAATGGCATACTCCCTAAGTGCTCGTGTGCATAAATCTGTGGTCATGGCAGTCTATTACACCTAACTGTTATTTTACAAATGTATTATCATAGATGTTATGACTGTGATATATTATGCTTGCTAGCAGCATATATTTCTTTTTATTTTGGTTCAGAATGTTTCCAAATTTGCCATATCCTTCATAGTGAAAATAAAAAACTTCCCAGTCCATTCTTGGTTTATATTTTCTAGGATGAAATCATCTATAATTACAAAATGTGGAAGAATTATCACCCACTCATAAAACACTGCTAGATCTGGAGAAACTCTCCCTCGTACCGTACCAATACCACACAAGTCTATTTATTCACAACAAACAACCACTATGCTGAAGTCTGAAGTCTGAACAAAAAAGAGAGTAGCTTTCTAGCCTATTCCTATAGCATAATATACTTGCCCTGTGCCTTAGCAATTCTGGTCATTTGTTGACTGTATCGAGTAACGCAGCGAAGTTTCACACTGAGACCTAAAGAAGGTTGCATAGCAGTTGGGGAGAATTGATGCTTGTTTCCAACCTTACACGGTTTTTCTTCTTTTTCACGCTCATGTAGACTTAATATAAGTCACTGGACAAAGTCTTGAGTTAATGCTTGTAGTTTATAGAGTAATCTATTATCACAAAATACATTACAGGCATACATCTATGATCTATCAACCATATGAGAAAATGTCTAACTCACAAGTATACAACAGTTTAAGAATGATCAGCCACTTTACCAATTGAATCACCATGGATATACTCATGTGAAGATGCTCCCAAGTGGAAAGATTATCTCCTGTCCATGTTGCAGCATACCTCTGGCTACCCACAAACCCAGCTCGAGTAAGAACAAAGGGACGTTTATTTTTGTTTGCTAGTTTCATACCTTCATAAGTTGATCTAGCCATCAGCATGCCATAAACCTGTGGAGCAAATAGCATCAACAAAAAGATAAATTCATGATCTCCATTATCAGATAAAAATTGCTGCCATGCATATTTAAGTCTATCAGTGTTCCCATACTCCGTCAGCCAAACAATATCCAGTAAGCATATGCCATTTCATGAGTTCACTAAGTCAATAGTAGAGGGCAAAGAATGAATTACATTGTGATAGTGCGAATGAGTCTGCTGCCCACCAAGATCCTCATCGGCTCTGTGAATATTACTCTCAGGCATTGTCTTAGTTACCGTCTGTTTCAAGAATCCTATTAGAAACAAATACCAGACATTTCTGCAACAACAAGTTGGATTTACATTTACCTTGAAAACAGCGGGTTCGTT
Source organism: Plantago coronopus (assembly GCA_036897195.1). NCBI lineage: Eukaryota > Viridiplantae > Streptophyta > Magnoliopsida > Lamiales > Plantaginaceae > Plantago > Plantago coronopus. The sequence goes on from JAYMSL010001003.1 coordinate 14,526, forward strand.
CATATCATTCCAGATGCCATCCACACCATTAGAGATGAAATCCTTAACTAGATCAGCCCACCAAGAACGAGTTTTTGATTGAGTGAAATCAGGAAAAACACAGGGTCCAGGCCACACCTCCCCTGGCAAACAATGAAAAACATGTAATGACATGAGGAAGTTTATCGCATAATTAATGCAAATTCTTTCAAATATAATACTATTATGTGATTTATTCAAGTGCGGAACAGTAACAAATACCAACAAAAGGTTTCCCATCTGCTGTTTGAATCCAGACATCTTTTTCTGAACCACTGTCATACACAAAATAGCCATCTTCATTTTTTATACCAGGATCAAGCATCCAGATAGCTTGGATCCCTAATTTGTGAAGATCATTGACCAGGGCCTTTGGGTCTGGAAACCGCTTCTGCAAAAGATGGATTATCCGCTCTAATTTTTGTTTCATGAACAAATCGCCTAAGAACTAAGAAAAATCTACAGCAATAACTAGGTGATTTGGTATAACTAATGTCCTCAGTACTGGTAAGTTTGACTGCTCCGACATCAGCATGTTAAAAAACCTTTTCTGCTATACATCAAAGAAGATGCATGCAAGCACAGTAGGAAATGAAGGCAGCAATCCTAGCACAGAGGCAATGCTGCTGACCAACATCAACTCTCTGCTCCACACTCGACCCCCAAAGAGAAGAAATAGTATACTTTGCAAGACAAAACACCAAAACAGGTAATTGAAATGTAAAAAAAATCTAGTAGGGAGACTAGGGATGGAATACTTTCTTCAATAGATTTACAGTATTTCCTTCCAAATTTGACGCGTGTCAAGAAACTAGATAATAGACACTTTTCAATTGGTAATGGTCCTATTCACCTCTTGTTAACTCAAGAAATCCTGATAACATAACATCTAATCTATGTCACCCTATTTTATAATCTGGAGTAGCCCTTTGGACTTGTGCCTAGACCCTTATGGCAAAGTCCACTACATAATATAATTTGAAATCATGTGCTACGTTGAAGGAGACACATAAATTATATGAAGCTTGAAATGGACTCTATTTCTCTCCAAAGAGTATGAGCCTGTTGAATATCCATACTAAGACAGAAAACACACCTGGTCAAAAGTGAAACAACGAAATCCGTCCATGTAATCAATGTCCATCCATATGACATCACAAGGAATACCTTTTTCACGGAAAGTCCTTGCAATCTAGAGTAAGAAGGCAAATGTAAGAGACAAGCAAGAAATTAAATTGTAGACATTGTTATGAAATAGTGACCCTATCATTAAATCCAATAACAAAATTATCTTTATTAGGAGACTAAACGCTACACTTCGAAAAAATTATTGGTCACCATAAATAGCCATGCTGATAGAAAACGTTTTTATCTTCCAAAACAGAATAGAATCTATACGTCCAGAGATTCAAATGATCGTGAGCAACCCACTTTTGGATATAGGCAGATATGTTCAGACTAAGAATACAAAAGGTAGGACAAGATATATGATCAACCTCACGAACTCTAGCATCAGAGTCGTAACTCCAACGACATTGCTGATAGCCCAAGGACCATTTCGGGGGCATAAAAACAGTTCCTGATCACAGAACCTCAGATACGTAAGCATCTTATTACAGCAAAGGTCACAAGAGGATACAATAGAATAAGTAACGGCAACGGATAGGCTTACATGTGATATACTCTTCAACCACATTACACAATAGCAGTTAATATATGAAAATTGTCAACTCTAGAAGTATACAGAAAAAATTAATGCAACTTCTTTGTTTGATGAATTTTCTTTTGGTTTTTCATGAACTTCACTTCTAACTCGGCCCACTTTTCTGTTCTTGGTACTTTCTCTACGATGGCCCTGCAATTCTACAAAGATTCATAACATGTGAACGGAAAAGAAGGTAATAAAAATCAGGTTCTAATTCTTCATGATTGCCTGCTTTCACACTGCCATTTTAGAATTCAAGGGCTCAGTATAACGATTCTTCTGATCGGCAGGGTACTATTCATTATGGTAAGTGACATTATCAGGTAAGTGCAAGCTAGTAAATGGGGGTTTTCCTCATAATGAAAAGATGCAGGTTCTTCTATTATTCTATATAGTCCACTTTTATATTTAGTGGACTAGTATCTGTATGACTATGAATGCAGAAGCCAGATAACTAAAAAGGCAACTGTAAATGATGATACAGCAACTGCTTTGCTGGTCTTTGCCCCATGTTTCCCAGCATAAATTCCCACTAAATATAATGAGCTGGTCTTTGCCCCCAAGCTTTTGAACATAGTCGGTGCTACAGAAACGAAAATTACCAACTGCTCGAGAGAAAGATACAAGTACATCAGTTGGAGATGGAAATGGACCAAACAGGACGACGGGATATGACGATGGAGAGACAAACTTGATACTTGATTCATTCCGCAAATCAATCTGTTAAATAATAACTAGTTTAACAACCCATTGCTGAAGTGCCAATTTTACAAGATAACATAGATTACAGGTACCTCGCAGCGTTTTGTTGTATCAGCAAGGACACCAACTGCCTCTCCATTTGGAAGCACTGCAAGAACCCAAGGGTGTGATTGGTACAAGGAAGTTGTTCCAGGGCCATATCCCCAGGCATCCGTATTCCATGTGAAAACCTACTTGACATGTAAATCAACTCTATTAACATAAATATTTTACACCTAGATTACCTCCCTTAACCGAAGAAAAACTTGATTTTGGGAAAACTAAACAAGCTTACCCTCTTCCCAGTTCGTTCAAGCTCTCCACTAACTTCTCCAGTTCCATAAAATGAGGTGTTCGTTGGAAACTGAATGATTTTCAGGTTTAATAGAACAAATTGCAAAAGATTATAATAAATAACAACAAATTATAAATATTTTAAAGACATTATATCAAAGAATCATAGAATGCTAATGGTATCAATTACCTCAACATGAACTATCTGCTGCCCCATTACACATTCAAAAGTAGGAACATAGGTTGGCAGCTTCGAAACATTCGTCAGTGATATATCCCTAACTTCGGGGTTTTGAAAAGAAATGCTTGGAAATGCTGCACTTCTGTCGTCCGCCGAACAATCAAATCGGAATACTCCTTCCTCAAGAATCGGTTCAAAAACCATTTTCCCCGACCGCACATCTGAATTTACGACTGTCCCTCCTTGCCCAGCCATCATAGACAATGCTAATGGTTTTCTATTGGACCTCTCCCTAGCTCTCCTTTCCCTACACACCAAACAAGCACATCAATAAGCTTCTACATTAACGTGATCTGGGAAAGATGATCGAGAGCACTGCACTACTACATCACTACAGATTTAAAAGAATAATATTATCAAAATACATATGCATTGTATCAAATTTGTGCAAGAGTAAACATAAGTAACGGAATCCTAATGATCATTAACGACCGGAATAATTCACTGTAGTAATAAGTTCTTATCACGTTGAGGAGAATAGCATTCGAATTTCAATATTTATTCCCAACAATAAAATGCAATCTCAAGGGAACTCACTTACGTGACTGATAGCACTTAGCAGCTTCCCCTCAGCAGCACAAGTTCAGGTCAGCATAAACCACTTAAGTAAACTAAGCTATCAACATAGATTTTCGTCGCCTGATCAATCGATTTTCTAATTCTTCATTTCTTACAAATATTCAGCTCCTACTCAAACAATTCTCACTTCAGTTGCTTGTAACTCATTTACCATTCAGAAGCTAATTAGATGAACATTTCATAAATTCAGAAATCCACCAAACACCCTTTGCCTTATTCCTAATGTTTGCACTTCACTTGCATTAAACAAACTGCTCTAATTCTACATAACAGTGCTAACAAAAAAAAAATCATTAAATAAACCAGGAATCTAGTCAGAAAAAAGTACCTATCGAAAGCACTTTTACCTGACCGAATGAAGCAGAAAATTAGCTGCACAATCCAAATTGAAGCAGCAATGGCGAGGAGTGAGGTGAGTCAGTCTCCGTCGCTGTTGCCTGTGTGAGAAAAACAACAATGCTCTAGTCAAACACAGTGATTTCCCCATTCGTGTCCAAGGACAAAAACGTGAAAGAAAAACAATCATATGTTAATTACTGAAAGTAAATACGAACAGGATTTGTGGTTGATGAATCTCAACGGTTGATTGTAGCGTGAAATATCGATCACGAATACAATCCAGTAGTAGTACCTTGAAGTACCAGCAGTGGAGTGTGTTTGAGTGAAGAGAAAAATAATAAGCAGTTAAATTATAAGCATTATTATGAAAATGGTCATGCAATTGTGGGGCAGATGAATCGTCCAGGTGTACTTTTTCAGCTTTTGTTTTAGCGATGACACATAATTCCGCAATGATGCCTGCTTCCACTAATTCATTCTTCATAATAAAAAATAAAAAATAAATTCATTTCTTACATTAAACTAATTCATTTTTAAGGTTAAGTTCACTTTAAATAAATTCGGTTTAGGTTGAAATTAATTGAAATGAAATGAAATTCATTTCAGTTCAGATACGTTCGATCAACTAGTGTTACACGAGTCGAGTCTTTAAGGATGGAATGGTTTTACTCGACTCACTCGATAAGATAAACTAGTCGATGTGTTAGAGTTGAGCTGCTAATTTTGTACTCCATGTATGGTGTTTTGAATGAGGCATGAAGTGATAAATAAGTGGATACATAAATGCTACCAGTGGGGATAACAAAACGCAACTTGA
>JAYMSL010001004.1:0-19257 GCA_036897195.1 Plantago coronopus
TCGTTCGAGCTCGAGCTCGAGTTCGAGCCCGAGCATAGTTGTCCTTAACGAGTCGAGCCGAGCTATAGCTCGGCTCGACTCGGTTCGTTTGCAGGCCTAAGATGAGCCCTTCGACTCGGGTGAAGTCGTAAAAGGTAGCCGTTAGAAACATGTGGCTGGATCGAAAATCTGAACATGGTAGTTTCGGAAGGTGAATGTACAAACTAGGTTTGTTGTACTAGAAGCGGTGTGTGATCATTTATACGTGGTGTATTACGAGCTACAAACTTGTGAAAAGAATGCTTGTAGATCCCTGCTTCTTGATGGAATTGGTCTTTAATCGATTTCTTCCCTTAGCAATGGCATATATATAACTTTAATTTGATTAAACACTACTTTTTCTCATGCGTTGGTAATAATTGAATCTAAGGTACGAAAATTGATTGACAAATTCCATGAACTAGTAAATCGTTTAGTTTCAAAAGCCGAAGATATATCATTAACTTATTCATGAACTTATAACTGTGATTATGTGACTTGTGTCATTATAAAAGGATCGTACATCTCATATTTATTCAGCCTTACACTTTTTCCTCAGATGAACAGTAGTTTGAGTCGAGCGTAAAGAATATGTTTGAAGTAATCGAGGGTGAAGCTACATTTGTTATGAGATTGATATGCACTCAGATTATTTGTGCTGTAAGATTCAACTGTGCGATATTTGTAAAGACTATTCTTGATTATATTGAGGATTATTAGATGCCCTTAATTACTACTCGAGTTAGATTTATTGTAAAAGTAGGCTTTGTCTTGACAAATGGGAATCTGATTGTTTTACAAAAACAATGATTTCTACATCAATTCCATTATTAATTCTATTACATCTTTTTAGGCAAACAAGAGACATGAAGTAGTTGAAGTTCTAGAACAATTGTTTGCTGCGCTGTCATTATATATTGGTGAACTGAACATACTACTATCTATCTTCATTGCAACAACAATTAGTACAAACGTGTCACTTTCACATCTTACATCACGTCAAAATTGTCAATTGTGTGGTTCAATTTTACACCACATTTTTTGTTTTACAAATTACTTCCAAGTCCCAACAACTTGTCAATTTTGTGGCTCAATTTCACAACACAATTCTAGGCAATTTAAAGACATCTTTCTTCTTTCCCTTTTCAGAACTTAGACGAAGACAACTATATTCGTGATTTTATAATGTAAAACCCACTCATGCCTCGTGACCCATGACCCCAAGTCGAACAACTTTAGAGTATGGTTTAACTTAACTATAAATTTTTATATTATAAATCTTATTATCAACTCGAATTTTAATTATAAACCGAATGAATTTGCAAGACCTATACCCATCATGAACGCATCGTACGTGACGTACGGTACGTCATTGCAAGATATATGAATGTAGGTGAACTCTCTGAGAATTTGCTTCACCGAGCGAGAAACAAATAGAACTTTAAATCTTTTAGACAGGTCGAAAAGTGAAGATTCAAACCAGTGGATGATTTCAGTTTCATTTTTAACACTCTCCCACATGATGTATTCAAACTTCTGCATATCTGAAACTGTGAGCACACATTGTTGAATAAGTATTTAGATGTGATTTGTTGTCCCAGGGTATTTTTTAACTTGAAACTACCCTCCTTATACCTTGTAAAGTTTCCAATCAATTGTTTAAGAAAACTTTAAGAAATAGGCAATTAGTCTTGGTGAATATACTAGCATTATACCTTGACCATTATTCAACTAAACATCGATTCAATATTTCACAAACCAACAGATGTCGGTTGCATTTTGTCAAAACACACGTATCGCATAAAAAAACACCTTGACAAGTCTTAGATATTTTTATTTTTGTAGGAAAATTTCTTAAAATTATTAGACTCCATCATTATTTTAACCTCCTACATCATGGTAACTTAAACTTAATAATCTGAGGGGAAAAAATCAAGAAATTGTGGGGTCCAACAAAATTGGTGGGTGAGAATTTCCGAAAGGTTCCTTTCATTCACTCTGAAATCAACACGTGGCAGATTTCGAAGCGGTATACCAATAATACCATACACCATCGTGTACTGTATCAAAACCTCTCTGGTCTCACACACTCAACTCCTTTTCACTCCGACCTCCAAATATAAGAAAGAATCTCCGATTTCTCCGATTCACTGTGTCGCTTCTCTTTACCAAAATCTGTAATACACTGACTTGATCTCTGATTCCTCCTTTATACTTCGATACAAGCTTATCTGCTTATCGGAAGATGAAGAAGAGCTAAAAGGTAACCAATTTGAGCTGAAATTCGTCAAAGATGAGGACTTTGTGTGACGTTTGTGAGAGCGCGGCGGCTATTCTCTTCTGTGCGGCGGATGAAGCGGCGCTCTGCCGTGCTTGTGATGATAAGGTGATTGTAGCTGCCGTTCCCGGGTTTTGGTTATTTGCTTAGAATGTGATGATTTTTTACAATAATTTGAATTTTTTATTGAGTTGCTGAAAGTTAGTTATTGATCATAGTTTGAATTAGAGATTATTGTTTCCATTGTGGTGTTCTAGGCCGTGTTTACTGGTTTTCTGTAATGGTCGCATTCTAATTTTATAATTTAGCATATGAGATCAGTAATTCTATGTAAAGATAAATATCAAAACTATCAATTTCTATGTTTAGCAAAACGAGCTGATAAATGATTGTAGTTGGCAAGGGGGCTGGTGGAGTAGATGACTAGCATGTAAAGCTGATTTCATTGGTGAGCAGGTGGCTTGCTGTATAAAAAATGGAACTCGATTTGATAGCTTGTTTTCCAATAGGCTAGTTCGACCGTTCGAGTAGCTTTTCAGATACATTAGTGTATCACCTACTAGCGAAGTATTCATGTATGATAGTAAGATACTTTTTCGGACTGGATAGTCTATTTATCTTATAAGCTTAGCTGTTAAGGTGACAACGAATGGAGACCGTAATAATGGCTCATTAGCTTCCTTTTCGCATGACCTGGTTGGTAGTTTTGGTTAAAACTGTACTCTCAGCATCCTGTGTTTTTCACTTTTTGTTCGTCACGCTCATTTATTTTGAACTAGTAACTGAGATTATGTGTAGTCACAAAATATTGTCCACGAGCCAATGTTATAGAAACTTATTTTTGGCCAAAATGTGGTTGATGTTATGCGGCAGGTCCATATGTGCAACAAGCTTGCAAGTAGACATGTGAGAGTTGGACTTGCGGAGCCTAGTGAAGTCATGCGCTGTGACATATGCGAGAACGAACCTGGTATGCTGGTTCTTATTCTCCATCTCCTCGATTTTTGGAAGGTGGGGATCTTTTCTCAATATACTTTTTGCGCACTTGTATGTAGCTTTCTTTTATTGTGAGGTCGATGGGAGTTCCCTCTGCCTTCAATGCGATATGATTGTCCATGTTGGTGGTAAAAGAACTCACGAAAGATATCTACTCCTGAGGCAAAGAGTTGAGGTTTGTACTATAAGAAATTAGCTATCATTTATGTGGGCAGTCATATGCCACTATGGAGTAGTTACACCGAGCTACCTTGGGTTATGGCCTGATTACAGGAAAAAGCCACGAGATTTTGAAAATTAGATTGACCTTGCAGAGGGGTCTATCTATTGTACTTCTGGAGATAGCAAGTCTCGACCAGCAAGGGAGACACATATAGATCCCTGAAAGTGGAAACTTGTGGATTTTCCTGTAATTAGTGTGTATTCCAAGGGGTCTGAATGTAACTTTCCACACCAGAATCACGCTTATATCTTTCTGTTGTGCATGTATAGTTTCCTGGGGATAAACCTGGCATTTTCGACGATCCAGGATCACAAAGAGGTAATCCTCTTGAAGTCCAAATGGAAACTGCACTTGCAAGTAGTCTTAAAACGAGAGATAACCTGCAAAGTCGGCGTGTTTCTTTTGGTCCAAATACAGCTAATAATGCTGCTGCAGAGAATAACATGATCGACCTTAATGCCAGACCTCAAAGGACACACTGGGAACCTCCGAATAACCAGGTATCCTCGTTCAGCCATCGTTTGTCCCTCGATTATCTAGTTCAAATAATAGACATTGTATGTGAGTTAGTATGGAATGTTTGTTTATCCTTTGTTTACTGTATTCTTAAGGACCCGGTGAATATATCGGCTGAGAACAACCATGACTCAGAAAGATTGGTTCCAGATAGATATCCTGAAATGGAGCGTGAGAAGTGAGGAAGGTACAGTTCATTTTCAACCCAGATTATTTGCCTGTCTCATCTTGCATGGATGATGAATTCTTAAATTCTACAAAACAAACTGGTCTTCTAAAATTCCGCTATTTCCAGTCCCTGATGCATAGAATGCAAGTATTGCAAAAGTTCATATTTTGCTTTGTCTATATGCTTGGCCTATGTTTTCAGTTGAATGAAGCCCTCTGGTTATTTCTTCAGTCATAACTCGTAACAGCATAACAACTGATAGTGAATATACAGGAATTATACAACAGAAGTATGATTAATAAGCAATCTTTAGTCTCTTCTCTACATATTATGCATAGAGTTAATTTCCTCATTTCCTAGTTATACATTTAGCTTACTATTGTTGAGGTTGGCAACATTTAAATGTTCGGCTGAAATTTTATATTTGTGTTGCATTTTACATAATGTGGACTATTGTTCTCTAACTGAAAATACCAGAACGGTTGTAGTGAAGATTTAGATTTTTGTGGCATTTTACAGAATATGGACTTTTCCAATTTCCGATTCTCTTAATGTATCAGAACTAGGTGAGAACAGCTGATTGATGTTGTTTCATTTAACTGCAAGCACTAATTATGTTTTCACCATATGTTGCTCGCAACAGCATGCAGTTAATGACATCTATGTGGTTTGATCAGCAATGAACTGCAATAGTTTACACAGCCGCATCCTAGTTTTTGCTGCTTTCAGAATCATGACATCTCTTGTTGACACACGGTTTTTCTGGAGTAGTTTATGAAGATGGTGAGCTCTAAACTCGAATACCTTAGCTTGACTAGTAACATTGCACCAAGCTTCTCTCTTTGTATTTATTTCCCTTTTCCCCTTGGGCTTTTGTTGCCCAGGTACATGAAGTAGCGAGTTAAAAACACTACTATACATCGTAAGATTCATTACAGGCTGTGGGTCGTGATGGGGTTTACTTCAGTAGGAACATTGTTGTATCATGTGTGTAGAACTGGCTAGAAACCGTAAATTAAGCATGTGATTGAAGTTTGATATTGCATTGTACAACTTGCTGTAAAATAGTGTTGTATTATGTGTGGGAACTGAAATGGCTAGAACCCATTAAGTGTATCATTGAGGTTTGATGCATTGTACTCGTATCAAATTTTCACGTCCAGGCAGATCAACTGGCGTGTGTTATAACGATAAGGTGGCAAGTGATAAGAGTTTGTGTCTGCAAACTTATTTGAGTTTATGTAGGTTAGTGTTTTAAACGAGTTGAGTCTAAGATAAACTAGTGTAAAAGAAAAGGCTCGGGCTTGAGTAACTTGTAAAGATCATTCCCAAGTCCTTATTTATTTTCAGTAAATATAAAATTGTACATTTATTGTAATATTGAGCTTTATTGAATTGAGCCGGACATGTCTCTTTAGTTTAACGATCAAATGATGCTCGAGTTCAACTCACTTATCTTATCGAGCGTTTATAGTCGAATCAAATCCTAGTTAAGTCTTGCCTCGTGTGACACTTATATTGAAAGTGTAATTAGTTATTACGTTATGCGTTTAGCTAGTGTGTTACATCAACTGAACATAATTTTACTTTCATTTTTTGTTTTGTGATAATGTAACACCATAAAAGTTCAGATTCAGATTTTGACTTGTCTTATACTTTTTGCATTTCTTGAGATTTAGACTAGTCCAAGTTCCTTTATATTCAATGAACATCCGAGATTCGATATACTATTACGGTCAAATTTAAATTAACTATTCAATGTTTTACCATATCCATGCATCATTGACCCAATTATGACTCGATTCCCATTTTTCTTCTACCTCCCGAAAACGACATATTCATCAATACAAAATCCTAGCTATTAATTTCTCCCAGCTAAATAACAACTAAAATAATTATCAATATTGTCATACTTGCATTTCTTGGGATTTAGACTAGACAAACTCCTTCACATTTAATGAACATATCACACGATTCGATATACTATTACGGTCAAAATTAAATTACTAACTATACATCGTTTACAATATTCATAGTTGACCCAATTATGACTTGAATCCTGCTTTCTATTCTTGGAAAACGACTTATTCATCAAATGAAATTCCAATTCCAAATTTCTCCCTACTAAATAACAAAGTAAATTAATTTTCTAAGTGAATCCGACCACGTAATTAGTCCAAAAAATTTGATGACATTATTACGGTCAAAATTGAACTACTAATTATCCATTGGTTTACCATATTCATCATTGACTCAATTATGACTCGATTCCCGCTCATCTACTCCCGAAAAACGACATATTATTCAAAAACAAAATCCTACCTCCAATTTCTCCCCTCTCCTAAATAGCAACAAAAATAATTATCTAACCCAATCCAGTCACGTGATTAGTCCAAAATTATCACAAAATCAGATAAAACCAGATTCCCTGCCGTCTGCATGAGAGTGAAATTCCCTCTATACCCCTGCCAAACTACTCTAACAACTCAACAACCAAGGGCAAAACCGTACTAACAGACACACTGAGCGGGTGAAAAATAACCAATATTCAAACTCCCGCTTCATATGGCTGATTTTAATTTCAAATTCACAAAAAAACCCTCCTTTTCCAATTACCGCCATTAACAAACAATTTTACAAAGTTACAAACCCTCCTTCTTCACATTCAAATCTCCTCATTTCCCGTCAATCTCATACACTCGAGCTCTTCTGTGAATCCTGAAACAGAATTCATTCGTGAAGCACGGCTGGTAGGTGACGGAAGAAGCCATGGCTGATTTGCCTCCAGCTGTAACTGAATCTGGATCTAAGGAGGTGCCGTATTGCCGGAAGCAGAAATCTCTTGGCCTCTTATGCTCAAAGTATGTGGAATTGTATATCTGTTAGGCTGTTATTGTGTTACAGTAGTCATTTTCGTTTTGCTTATTGGTTTTGTTTTCATTTCTGGATTTGTGTAGCTTTTTGAGTATGTATAATCGAGAAGGCGTGGACACGGTTGGGCTCGATGATGCTGCTGCTCGGTTAGGTATTTGTTTGTGATTTTGGAGGATTTGGTTTGTTTTTTGTTGCTGTTTTTTTGATCGATGGGATTAAGGATTTCATTTGACTTTTGTGTAGGGGTGGAGAGGAGGCGGATCTATGACATCGTGAATGTTCTGGAGAGTGTTGGCGTAAGTGCTCTCGATTTAGAAGCTGATTAATCTGATTCTGTTTATTTTTGTGAGTAATTCTTAGCTGAATGGTGGTGTTTAGAGTCTTTGGTGAATTTGTTATTTCATTGGTGTAAATCAGCTGTGTTGTAGAAGCTGATTGGTTCATTGGTGCAAATTAGCTTTGTCGTAGAACCCGATTGGTTGATTGGTGTAAATTCACTGTGTTGCATAGCTGATTGGTTATATTTGGTTATGTTTTATCAGGAGTTCTAGCTGATGGTTTTGTCTATGGTGTTGTTGATTTCAGTGGCTTAAGTAGTCTTATGTTATAGTTATATTAATCAGATATGAGCATGTTGATTGGGGATACATTTCGACCTGCTGGTTTCATTTTTGTTCGTTTTTCTTCTTCTTTTGATTTCATGATTAGTACTTTAGTGGTATTTGTTTATGCTGTATGGTAAATCTTTGGCTGATGGTTTAATGTTTGGTGTTGTTGATTTCAGATTCTTGCTCGAAAGGCTAAGAATAAGTATACATGGAAAGGATATGCTGCGATCCCAACGAACTTGGAAATCCTAAAGGTAGTACTAATTTGCCAATCATTTAGAATTTATCAGATGTTGTCTTTTCTCATTTGGTTTAATGCATGATGTTCAGAGAGAAGGCTTGAGGGAGATTGGTTCTGGAGCTGATACAAGTTCCTTTGGAAAAGTAAGTTATTTGTTAGACATGTAGTTCTCTTATTTGTATGCATCTCAAGGTATCATCTGTATGAAATATGAAGGTGCTAAAGAGATTAATTATCTTTCAATATCAGGTTTCTGATGACGATGAAGATGAAATGTACTCAGATACGAACAACTTAAGTCAGAATGATAAATCAGAAACTGGTTCTGTTTCCAAGTCTAAAGCGCCCACTAAATCTGGTACGTAATTCTAAATGTCCAACATTAATTTGTTACTTGCTTGTTATTTTATTGGTAAAAAGTTTGTTATGGCAAGTGATTGAGCGGGTCTACATTTTGTTTTCAGGTGATAGCAACAGGAAAGAAAAGTCTCTGGCGCTTCTCACTCAGAACTTTCTTAAGCTGTTTCTCTGTACCAATGTAAGTTGTAATATATAAGGACTTCAATCTGTCAGCCTTGCTAGCTTGTTAACATGAAGTTCTCTTTCTTCAGATGGAAATGGTCTCTCTTGATGATGCTGCAAAGCTATTGCTTGGGGATGGAAAGCACACATCAATGACTACTAGAAGTAACTAAAGCTTGACTTTTCTGTACCCTGTGTCAAACTAAGCTTACAATATCACAATTGTTTATACGCTCTTTTGTGAATCTGCAGCGAAAGTTCGAAGACTCTATGATATTGCCAACGTGCTGTCTTCCATGAAATTTATTGAGAAGGTGATCTAACTCTCATAATATTGTGTCACTGTCACGTTGTGTTTTCTTTTTTTTTTCTGCCTCGGAAAGTTTAACAATTAAGCCTAATGATATCATGAATATGGTGACAGAATTTAAATTTGTTGAGTGTATAACATTTGAGAACAATGAAATGCAGACTCATCACCCGGAGACAAGGAAGCCAGCTTTCAGATGGCTGGGACTGAACGGTAAACCAGAAAGAGGAACTGCTGATAGCGTGGTCTTTAATGATTCTAAGAAGAGGACATTTGGAACTGATATTAGTAATACTGCTGCTATGAAGAGATTCAAGCTGGGTGAAGATGCATCACAGGTCTGTAAGCCCTACAATGGAGTGCCAATAAAGCAAGAGAATGCACAAAGTTATGAGTTCGGTCCTTTTGCGCCTGTGAATGCTCCTAAGGCTGTAGCTCCAACTGAGGAAACGGAGAAACAGGTCATTGACTGGGAAAGTATGGCTTCTCTGTATAGGCCAAAGTATCACAATGAAGGTATAGTTATTCTCCAACTCACTTCATCTGAGTACTCTACCCAAATCATGAGTTCCATTACCAATTAATCTCGACCGTGTTTAAGCATAAATGAAATTGAAAAGTTTGCATTTAAATAGAATTCTTCTGATACACTGCCTCATACATATTTGATCCATTTCGTTATGATTGCAATTCTCACGTTTAAAATTTGTTTCATTACTCTTATCAGCTCTGAAAGATCTGTTCTCGCACTATGTTGAAGCGTGGAAATCATGGTACTCTGAAGTTGCTGGAAAGGATCCAATTCCACTACTATCACAATAGCAAGGTTTCTCTCCACATAGCATTAGCACAGCAAAACTTCAAGAGTTATTACTCTTGTGTCTAGGGAGTGTATATGGGTTCATGAGAACTGAGAAGAGTAGGGTGCACAAGCTTTCGATGCTTACTACATAGTCTATCATATTCTTGGAATCTGTAATCTGTAGTTTTGCATTTGAAATTCTTCATTAGGAAAGTATTCGCCAGGACTGATCTGCTAGTCCATTGCAATCTGAAGCAATGTGTATGTAAAGCAGTTTGTTTAGGTTTCGAGGATGTTGCTGACATTGTGATGTATACTTCTCCGATCAATGATGCCTGTTTTACATGTGTGTTCTTTAAATATAGAAGATATTGCAACGTATAGTACATAAATCGTTGTGGCTGTATGGCTATACGCCTATACCACATTATACGGAAGTTCATGTGTATCTGTGTTATAAGGAGAAAGCTACAGCAGTACGTATTTACGATCTTATAAAAAAGAGCCCGGTACTTGAACAGTAAAATTTCTTGACAGGAATACATATACCCAATACAGAGCCTGGAGAAATGTATAAGCCATGCTTCAGATAAAGCACACTAACGTTTCCTCACTAGCAACAAGTTTGTCAAATGATGCAAATATTGAACAAAAATAGCCTCAATAGGCATAATAAGCTATGCGTCTACAGCTTTCGCTTCTCCATTCTCTTCAGCTTCATTAGCACACTTCTTATACACCACTTATTATGGCAATTCATTACCTTAGTAGCTGTAGCCTTTCACGAACATACCCTCCTTTGCTTCCTCAGATTCACCCTCACCGGTGTACTTTCCAAGCTGTGCAAGTGAGTTGGCCTTGGCTCGGGTGAGCAAAGCCTCTTGAGCTGCCTGAACATTTTCTGGGAGTCCACCCCATGTCTTCAAGCATGTGTTCTGGAGAGCTCTGGCGTAGGAAAAGGACACGTGCCACGGGTTAGGAGATTGGTTCATAGCATTCAAGTTCAATGTGGCCTCAACCTCAGATTGTCCACCAGACAAGAACTGTAAAAAACATAAGATCAATTTGTGTGCATGTTAGTCCATGAACCGAGTGTTAGCAAATGCGTTTAGGTATCTAAAACAAAGAACACTTGCCATTATTCCAGGAACAGCTGGGGGGATTCTTCTTTTAAGAAGCGACAAGGTGTAGCTAGCGACCTGCTCAGGTGTGGCTCTTTCCTTGCATTCGGCACCAGGAGTAACCATGCTGGGCTTGAGGAGAATACCCTCGAACAACACGTTGTTCTGAGCCAAGTAGAAGAAAACCTCAGCCCACACCTGCTGGGCTACTTCAAAAGTCCTGTCAATGTTGTGCTCACCATCCAGCAAGATTTCTGGCTCCACAATTGGCACCAAACCGTTTTCCTGATCACCAGAATTGATAAAAGTCAGTCCTATATGAGGCTCAGTGATATGCAGCAAAACTATTTTGCAGCGTGCACAAATATGACTCGTACTCGTGGCTTCTACTTGCATTTTCACAAGGTAAACTAACTAGAATTCCAAGTAAAAATCCATAAACATCTCATATACATAGTACTTTATAGTATTTTTTATCACTCCTATTCTGGTTTCTACATCTCATATGCATCTCATATACATGAACTTTGGTGCTGTAATATACCTGAGAGATGGCGGCATAACGAGCCAGGCCCCAAGCAGCCTCCTTCACGGCCAAAGCAGATGGTCCGTTGGGGATGCTCACAACGGTACGCCTGAATCACGAAACATGCATTAGTACTCTGATCAATAAATATTACTCGAAACTAGCATACATCCGAAACTGATTGGTATGTGGATGTATACCATTTAGCAAAACGGGCACCCTGTTGGTAATAAGCAGCAGAGCGAGAAGCTAGACCGTCAAGACCTTGGCACCATGACTCGTCGTTTGAACCAGTAAGGGGAACCAAACCCTGAATCCAATCCAACAACACGTTTTGTTCAGATTCAAGAACAACTGAATAATTTTTACGTATGCCTTCATGCCTACTTAGCCATAAGAAGTAATGCTTGCAAATGCTTTTTCAAATCAATTTCACAGCATATTAATCTTTACTTCGAATTCATTGACGTGCAGTTGATATCTAGCAGCTTAACACTTATATAATCCTTAAACAATCAGTATAAAAAAAAGAGCACATCTATACTCAAACAAGCTAAGATCATTTACCTTGTCAACTTTGATACCGGGGACAATGTTCTGCTCAACAAGAACATCAACCATCTTCTTGCCATCGACAGTGGACTGGTATAGAGTCTCCTCGAACAGGATAGCTCCAGAAATGTACTGGCCAAGGCCTGGAACGGAAACTAGGAGGGTCCTGAAAGCTTGGCGGTTAGCTTCGGTGTTCTCCAATCCAATAGATGCCAGACGCTTTCCACAGGTGGCATTCGACTCGTCCATGGCTAGAATACCACGTCCTGGTGAAGCCACAGTTTTCTGCACCAGATATCATCATTAGCACTTCCTACTGTTATATGACTTCTAAGTGATTGTTCACAAGTGATCATTATTTATTACAGACTGGCTATATCTTTTCCAAAGCAGACTCAATATAAGTTATGTCTACAAAATAATCAACAACCATAAAATTCACTAAAGAGCTTCATATTTTCACACTTTGCAAACAGTGAAACACATAGTAGCACAAGATATTGAGTTAATGATAAAGAAATACGCACCGCGGTCTTGACGAGCTCATCGGCGTAGGAGGTAGCACGAACGGTGAAACGAGCGTTAGTGGGGAAGCGAACGGTGGCAGCCTGGCGAGCAAGAGAAGCCGGAGCCTTGACAAAGTCAGACTTGTCAAGAACATGAGAAGACTTGAGGAGTGATGCGGAGGCCATTGCTATCTGTTTGCTGATCTTGTTGTGCTGAAGCAAAGGCCAAGCTCTCTTCACTCACAATCTTATCTCACTCTCTTTGCCACAAACCTTCAATATATACTACTAGTACTATATGCTTGTTTAAGGCATCCTACTGTTAAGTGATGTCCTGTTTGAGGCTCTCATGACTGAACCAATCGCGGCTTGACATGTGGAGAGGTCGTTTTGTAATCTCTTGGCAATTTGGAGAGTGGAGACTAGTTTGTTTTGTTGCAGTACACTTGACAGAGAGCTGAGTCATACTATGAAAGTGAAATTAGCATATTACATAAGGTAGTTTATGGTAAAACCGTAAAAGTAAAACTAGTCGATAATTTGACCGGTAGTTGAGTTGTACAATTTGAGTGTATGTGTTTGGCAGATTAGTTGAAGTTGTTCTTATAATTTGTTTCATTGATCGACTACAAGTCGAGCGTTCAGTTTACACGATTATTAGTTAAAAGTAGCCGTAATGGTAGATCATAGAGTAGAATTCTCACTACGCTGCAGTTCGTATCAAGCATGAATGATGAAACGATGTATCCAAAAGTAGAAAGGATAAGGAAAGAATAAGCTGGGCCGCGAATAAAATAATATATTTCGACAAATTAAATGAGCAGTCGTAATTGCTAAAAAGCTTCCAAAACAGAGCTGTTTGAAATGGAAAGGTATGGAGGAAAATACTTGACGAGTTTGAGGCAAATTGCGTACTTGCAGAAGTCTCTTGATTGAGTATAAGTGGACGCTGTTTGATCCCAGGATTTGGTTAGAAATGAAGCACACACATATCAGCTGGAAAATGCCACGAACTTTTGAAACACTTGCACCACAGAATCTCAGTAAACATGAATTATTTTGTGAAAATCACGAGTTTTCCTGAATGTGAGAGTCGCACACCGCACACCACAAGCGTTTGATACGCTCACCTAATCATATATTGTGAAATCACATAATAAGAAACATAAAAAGCTGATGCTGCAAAGAATGTTCAAAATCCTGGATTGCTTATCAATAAGAAGTAAAAGAGACCGGAAAAAGGTTAACCAACAAGGTATACATGACAATACGAACAAACAGGTCAGGTCGCAAGTATTAGTTCAACTTAAACACCAAAACAAAGTTTAGAATCAATCCTAGGTATCAGCATTACATAAAGCAGACCGCGAAAGACTGTTCCGGTAACCATAATAACCCCAAGTTACTAGTACCTCCTCGGAAAGCGATCCATGAGTCTTCCAGAAGGACACTCGAAAGCAAGGTGTCCTCTCCCACCACAGTTGTGGCATATGATCATCTGAACGCAATCCCTACTCATATGACCAACCTGCTGACAGCTGCGACACACAATGTCTCTGAACCCACCTCCATCTCTGAACCCACCTCCATCCCTGTATCCCCCTCCATCTCTGTACCCACCTCCACGACCGCCCCTCTCTTCCATGGAATTGGCCTTTGGGCAGCTTCTAGCAACATGTCCAGAGATGTTGCACAAGTTGCACACAGGCTCGTTCTGGCAATCACGAGCTAGATGCCCTGTTTTCCTACAGTTCTTGCATGCCTTTTCATTCGTACAGTCAGCTGCCATATGTCCTTGTTTGAAGCAGTTGTTGCACAACCTCAGATCACCAGGTGGCAACTGAGGAGCAGTGCAGTCACGGGCCTGGTGACCGGCCTTTCCACACGTGTGGCAGATGCCCTCATTTGGACAGTTTCCTGCCATGTGGCCAGGTTCTCGACAGTTCCAGCAGAGAGATTTTGTGGTGCACTCTGAGGCGATGTGCCTGATCATTAGATAAAGGAATTAGCAAAGATGAAAATCTAAAGGAGCACATTGTAAAATTTACAGACGATCCCTGCGAGCCTGAAGTTTAGTCATTTTAGGTATTGCCCCCGTAAATTTGATTTATTACTGAAGCATATGCCTAAAAATATGTTTTTATGCACGAGTTTCCATACATTTATTAAACGACACATATATGTAACTACTTAAAAACCAAAAAGGGATAAGAAGAGGAGGCACTGATGCACATCAGCAGCAAACTTATATCTATAAGTTACATCAACTAAAACACTTGACTAGGAGAGAAGTCTTCAAGTATGTACAACAATACAAGTATTTCTATACTTCTGTATTTGTATATGCGGGTTTTAGATACACTGTCAAGTGGACTGAGACAAGAATTGATGTCGACCAAGAAAGTGAGAGAAGTGAAAATACATCATATTTTCTCATGAAATTACAACTTCAAGATGCATGATATTAACGATTGAGCTATTGGCGAATTACATAAATAAATCAGGAACTTACTCAAGTTTAAGCCCTCATAGCAACCCAAAAAAAGTGAAACCCACAAGCACACACGCACATACGTCAGTCATAATAATGATACTACAGATATCACTTAGGTAACAACGAAACATGAGCATATTGTTACCATACTATTAATTAAACATAAACAGCTGAAATAAAGTTCGAGATACCCACCCAGGAAGACCACAATTGTGACAGATGGCCACATTGGGGCATTCTCTGGCGAAGTGGCCGGGCCTCTTGCAGTTCTTACACAAATTGTTCTGGCTGCAAAAGAACAACAAATCAAAATAAGAGTATGCCCCAAGTGAAGACACTTTCTAAAAATGCAACTTGAATGTGCTGAAAATACAAGAAAAGAAAAACATGCAGTAATTGAAGTCAAATACTCCAATAACATTGACAAAGTTCCTCCGTGCTCTTTCCATTGAACTCATTACTACTGACAACACGATGAACCTAGATATGCGAAACTAGCTGAAGCCAGAAATGTAAGAGAATGTCATAGAAGAAGACTTTTAATCAAGATCCAATCTTCCAAATATGCACAGAAAGTATAGTGTTGGGAACTCCAGTTTCAGTTCCATTTGAGAATACACCGCATTGGCACAGCAACTTCCCAACCAACATACACCACTGAAGAAAAACCACAAACAAATGAATAAATTCAGACTAAATTAACCTGTAGCCGCCCCGCCTTGTATCCCGTCTATACGGTGCATCACGGTAGTTATACCGCTCAGTACGCATCTTACGATCAGTCGGGCTCCTGCTCCGGCTCCTGCTTCTGCTCCTGTCCATACTCATTTCAAAACTATCCCCAATCACCAACCAACACCTACGTGCAAGATATCACCTATTACTCCAGTTGCTGCCTCCTCCCTGTCCACCACAACAACCACACGCCCCAAGAGCAAGTGAGTTACTCCCACAATACGTTACTCCACCCTTCAATTTTCAAACACCAATTCCACAACTAACATCACAGTTAGCAACAAACAACTACCACCATACATCAGCACAGAATGGAAGTAATCGGCTTTCTTGTTCTGATTTTTCAGTGAACCTTTTCCACCACCATACATTAGGCTAATCATAGAGAAGATAACATTAGAAGCAAGGAAGGAGCTCAATTATTTGCGATGTCCGGCTGAAGAAAACCTTCCTTTCATTCTTACATTACAAATTCAAACTCCTTCCTCCCCTTTACGTTATCTTAATTACTCAAGACCACATACAACTCAAGTCTAATGACTAACGTTTCATAATCACAGAATAATTATCAGAGAGACCAAATTTTCCTCAACTACAGGCTAATCATCAAAATATGACATCAAGTGATCAACATAGCAATACACATATAATACGCCACAAAGCCCGCCCACCTGTGCCAGGGGTCAGACACAGAACAGCAAATTCTAAAACTGCTCCAGCATTATACCAGGTATTAACAGGTCATCAACCAATTGAGTTATTTTGCAAGCCAACTAACTTCACACCAAAACATCTTTCGAACAAACTTCTCCCCTAAAACATTAGCAGGCAGCTCTTCAGCTATGTCAATTCTCTTTCACGCTCATTATTTATTAATGACCAGATCCAAGGTAAATCTTTATCTCAAACTCATCAACTAATGTCCCCTCAACAACACATCAAGCCCAAATATGGTTAAGTTTGACGTCAATGTGGTTGAGCTGTTCTTAGTCTAGGATTTGAGATAAACCTACCTTATGAGCTGGTTGTTTTTCCAATAACTAGCTCGTCAAATTCTACCACACGCATCACATAATACAAGTTCACAGCATTCACATCAGACATAAAATACACAACACAACACAAGCATTCCCGATCAACAGTAGTTCAGTAACAGAAACTTTAGCAAAATCAATTCTATATTTCGATCAAACTCGCGACTCAACAATAAATGTCAATTCAATAACACTCAAGCGAGGCAGAAAATCCTACAAACACCTTATTAAGCAAGCTTCTTTTTCTCTACAATCAGTGACGTAAATAACCAGCTCGTGAGGCGAGTTTCATTCAAATTCATTCAGCTAAAGCAAATAACCGACAACATTCAAATCAGACCTAGAATTGAAGATGAAAAGATTTCTAACAAATAGAACAGTAGATTAATTTCAGATCTATCGATAACGTAAGCTAATAGAGAGAGCCAGATTCGAGAGATAACCTGCTCAGAGCCGAGTAGAACGATGTCGATAGCTAATTTGGCAGAGATGCCGAAGAAGAAGAAGATGAATGAAGGCGATTTCCCAGTAGAGTGCACTCTATTTATACGTCGTAAAATAAAGAAATTGTAAAATTGAAGGATAAATACTTCTTGGTTATGTATTTTTCACAAATTATATTACCAATCGAGTTATACCGTAGAACTTCGTGACACAGTTTCATGGTAGTTAACTCAAAGCAAATCTTTCCGGTGCGCGCAAGTAATAACACAAGTGCACGGACAAGTTTTGGTATGTGGGGGTTATTTATCGGTTAACAACAACCCAAAAGTAACAACATAGAGATGAAACTTGAAAGGATCGGAATTCAACTGAAAGCAATGACAGAGTACAAATGCACGGATAAGTTTTGGTATGTGGGGTCATCTCTCGGTTAACAACCCACCAGTAATTAACAACACAATGCTATAACTTGAAAGGGTCGGAATTCAACTGAAATCAATGACAAAGTACAAATGCACGGACAAGTTTTGGTATGTGGGGTCATCTTTCGGTTAACAACTCGCCAGTAACAACACAATGCTGGAACTTGAAATGGTCGGAATTCAACTTTCAGTTACAAGGAGTTGGATCGTTACATACCGTTATTACACAAACTTTTTGCCGTTATGAAAAATATTATCTTAAAGCATTTATGTGTCATAGCAAATGAGTAGTTTCAAATTCGAATAAAGCATCAATAGTTGTGCTATATTGCCCGTTATAAAGTTACGATATTTTGTTACGAGAACTAAACTCGTGATATATAAAGTGTACGGTATTCGAGTATAGTTAATTAATGGGTACCCTTAATTAATGGAGTTGTTAATCTGAAATTTAGAATATGAGGCAGTTTTGTAATGCGGCTTTTTTTATGCACATAAATACGTTATCTAAAACGGTTTGTAGTTTCTTTTTCTTATAACTATATTACGTTAAAAAAAAAACGTATTTCTCAATAATTTGGCTTAGAATGTAGTACTCCAGATAAGTATACAAGTTTAAGATGATTTAGATTTGTACAACTTTTTGTTAGTTAGAAAAAGAATTACTTTGATATTATTGGTATATTTCTTACTTTAATGTGAAAAAAATAAGTGTAAACTGGCATGGAACAAATTGAGATATCCACAAGACCACAAATCAAGAATTTTCAGTCTAGTCAAACTTAACATCAAAAAAAAAAAAAGTCTAGTCAAACTTCTTTCTTTATTCTCAAAAGTATACAATATACTCTTTTTTTTTTTTCAAAAAAAAAACATTATTTTTCTCCTTTTGGTACAGTGTTTAATCAAACTCTGTTTGGTTCCACTCAGTGCCTCTGATTGCGTGATCTTGGTCCACAAAATTGGCCTTAGGGCATGGCCCATATTTACTGGACTCTATTCATGACCTCACTACATCCGAAAGCCCGTTAGATATTACTGGGCCTGAAAAGACCAGCTACTATATCATAAAAGCCAGACCAATTTGTAAAAATAGTTTTACGTTTTCGAATATTTACGTTTTTCGTTTTTGAAAGACTTTGTAATCTAATTCATGTATAACGGGTCAAAAGAAACTGGAATGAAAACCGCAATAAGAACTAAGAACATAATGCGATGGAGTGTATATATTAACAAACTGAATACACTACGAGTTATTAATTCCGATACTATTATAACATACTCTTATTATATCAATACAATATAAAATAAAATACGTGACTTAACTCGACACATTTAATATTCTACAATTGTATGTATAAATAATGGTGAATAAGAAATGGAAGAACATGTGAGTGAACACTAGCAAGTGTACTCAACAGTACTAGTACAACGTAATAATTCCTAACCACCACCACATGCCATGCCTCAATGCAACTTTATTCAACACCAATAATTTCATTAATTTCACGAGCCAAGGTCCACTTTATTAAACTAAAATATTTATTATATCTTTTATTAAAAAAAAAACTACTATAAGAAATCAAGCATATCAAGTCCTAGCTTATTAAATTCAATTTATGCATCACGGTTGATCAACCAACCCGACCCACCCCAATTTGGTGGCTGACTCTCTTGCTAAGTATAGTAGTATGTTTTTATGTTCTTCGGTTAGGATTGATGTTTTTAACTTGGGATCATATTCTCGCTTGGTTTTTAGATGTGTTTAAAAAAAGGGATTATTACATATACCACCCCCACTGGATCACACCTACTCATCGGGATCCCATTAGATGTAACAATTACATCTAAGTCCTGAATCTCAAT
>JAYMSL010001005.1:0-19251 GCA_036897195.1 Plantago coronopus
CTCAGGTCAAGATCTCCGAGTTGATGGAGTTAGACCTTTTGAATTCAGATGGAGGCCGGACAGGTGAGAACGACGAGGAGGTTGTTCAAGAAGATTCACGTAAGCCAGCTTCAGGTGGGAGCAGGATGGCAGAGAGTGACAAGACGTTTGTTCAGCAGGAACAACGTAAGCTAGCTTCAGGGGGGAGCAGATTGGCAGATATTGATCAGGTGATCATTCATGATAAGCTACGTACGCCAGCTTCGTGTGGAAGCAGAATGGCAGGGACACGTAGGAGAACGCAGAGGCGTAAACATCCGTCAGCAGTTTCGCTACGGAAATCCACCAGAGACTCTGATTCAAGATGTGAATCAGAATGTTATGAAGGAAAAGCCGTAAAGCGTAACATGTGGATTTGGAGAGTCAAAGTGAAGGCAAATGGAAGCGAGCAGATTCGAGGAAGGAATTCTGCATGTATGCCTCGGGCAAATGGAAGCAAGCAGATTCGAGGAAGGAATTCTAAGAAAATGAACAAATAAAAGCAACTTGTGTTTCGACATTTGTTTAACGCTGAGTACTTCCATTAACATAAAATAGGCCCAAATTGGTCACTTACCTCAAGTGCGGGTAAGTATGGGAAGCCTTTCAAAGTCGAAATCTTATTTTTGCTGGCAGCAAGAACCTGTAATAGCATATAGTTCACTTCCACCAAACACCAATGCTTAATGATTTGTAAAGCAAAGAATGAACCTGTAAACGAGGCTGGCTTGCCATTGAAAGAGACTTGAGCTTGTTTTGTGCAACAGAAAGAAACTGCAAAGAAGGATAAGCATCGTAGGTAGTTTGTATCAGCACCATGCAGCATAATCCAAATAATGATTTGAATACCCAATTTTTGGAGGTTGCACCTCTAAGTTAGGAAGTTCAGGAAGACTCTTCAACGACGTGATCTGATTGCCAGCAAGATATAGTTGCTGCATGCAGAGGAAATCGATGAGGTTTTCATGAGGCAGGTAAAGCTGTATTGAGTTGAACCATCCTCTACTGTCTGAATAATCAAAGACTCACCTGCAATGCTTTGCAATTACCAAGTGGCTCAAAACCAGGTCCTTTGAAATCATTAAAACTCAAATCCAGAACCTACACATCAGAAAACAACAACCAAAGAATACATAAAACTTGGAATCTGTTACTGAAATGTACAGCATAACTGAAGATACTTGGCAGAGAAAAACTAGTAATATACCTTCACCCGGCTCAGGACTTCAATGCCATCCAATGCAGACAATAGATTGTCTCTGAGATAAACAAACTGCAGAAAAAGTTCATTCCCACACAGGACAGAAACAAAATTAGCAGCAGCATAACACCCAAACAAACAACAGACGGATTATCTCCATCTGGCAGAAATAATGAGGACAAATGCTGAGATTGAATCGAAGGGGTCCACGAACGAATGAAATGCATTTGAACAAATGACTTTCTTATTTCAATGAATGGGAGAGACAGGAATTCTGGCTTTCATAAATCGGGCTGAAATAGCATGCACATACCTCAAGATTAGGTGACAAGTTCAGTCCATTGTTGAGACTGCGAATCCTGTGGCCCCGGAGATCCAACCTCTTCATAAAGAACAGAAAGTTGCCTTAATAACTGAAGATACAAAGTCTACCGAAAGATTGGTACACTGAAAAAATTTGTGACAAATTACAAAGCAGATAAGCATATGCCCGTTGTAGTAGAGCACTGCAGCATCGATGGGAACCGCAAATGCAATTGCAACCTCATGTTTTACTTTTGGCTTAATTCAGTTGGGAAAATTAGGGTGGTGTCTTTGACTAATTCAAAAATATTAACATTGTTTCAGCTCATATGCCAGAACCGCATTATCCTTTGATCAAAGAGGATTATACAAGAGTTTAAAGAGTAATATTAGTAATAAAAAAAATTAAGGCTAATAACACCATTGTGTTTGTGAAGAGCCTGAATATAAAGAGTTCTTACAACATCATCATTGGCTTTGACCTCCACCTTGGGAAGCATCATTAGCCGTGAATCCCGACTATCAGGAGTTCCGACTTTCTTACGCCCGGATAAATTAGAACTTCTATCCATAGATGTTGACAGACCACCGGATTTGGACCCACTGGATACTGAAGGTGACCGGGTAGAAAGAGAGGAAGCCTTTGTGATTGACTTTCTAACAGAACTGATACTGCCTGGACTATCTAAAGACGGAGATGCAATGTTCTTAACAGACGAAATCGAAGACTGTGAGGATCTCAGTGAACTTCTTTTAGACGAATCTTGCTTGCTTGAAGCTGAACTTGTTGGTGTCCTTGGAGTTCTAGGAATAGTAGGAATAGGAACAGACTTTCTAATTTCAGAACCACTTGGCCTAGTCGCAGGTTTAGCTACAATAGTTGGTGCCGGACTTCTACGAAGCTCGGGAAGAGATTTCCGTAGAGGATCTGAGGCCAAAGAACTGGTCCTTTTACCAGATACAGAACCAACATCAGGGCTCAGTCGTTTACTAATCGACATTGGCTGCTTCTCAGGTAAACCACCATTACTGCTTCTTCTAGTCACTGGCACAGTTACTGAAGTCCGTGAAGCACTACTCACTGTTGGTTTAGTTAATCTTGATTTTGTATCACTTGAATTGGAGTTTGTATCACTCATTCGATCAGTTTTTATCTTCGAAGTCCCAGTAGCAGTGCCCTTAGGTATTTTTGTAGCATCCGGTTTGGACACCTTTGTATCATTGACTTCTGACTGCTCCATTTCCGGATCCCCACCCAATTCTACAGCTACATCAGTTGATTGCACAGTATGAACTTCCATGTTTATCGCCCTATTAGCCGAGCTTCAGACTAAACCAAATGTCAGCTACATAAACCTGATGTAAACACAGAGAAAGTCTAATTACAACAAATGCTTCTGAGGATCCTACTGTCTTTAACATACTTATACAACAACACCTGAATGTTGACTCTTTGCTCACACACCCAACACGAAACTTCATTGGACAACAAAAACCTCTGAACAAAAAATACTACAAGTCTAACGGCACTCAAATAACTAAATCAGCGACAAATTGTAATTTTGTTCCAATTCCATTCAAAATGCAGACACCAACACCACCTAATTTTTAACTCTGACTTCGCATAAATGACACTAAAACTAACTCCATTTCAATTTGCCAAGAAGAAACAGAAGCACGCATTTCAGTAACAAAGAGCAAGTAGCTACGAGTGTACTGTCTTCCAGTGAAACAAAATTACCTGATGTTCAGCTCTTTTAATAAAAAACCGATAACAAAACTTACTAAAAAAATTCAGTCAAAGATCACTAAACCAACAATAAATCCAGTTCAATTCAGGAACTAGAAACAGAACCACACTGCACATTTCAACAAGGAGCAAAAAATGCAAGTAGCTACGAGCATCAGCAATAATAGTACCTCCTACGTCAAATTTCAGCTACATAAACCTGAAGTAAACTTAGACAAGCTCTACTTGCAACAAGTGTTCATCATCAATTCATCACCTCCAGCAGTCGTCACCAACTAATTTCCAGCTCTGCTCACAACCAGCACCAAAACTCAATGAAAAACAATCCAAGTCTAGCAACACTAAAACCAGCATTCAGTTCCAATTCAACTCACAGAGAAGAAACAGACTCACACATTTCACACCAACCAGCTAAGCCATAGCAGCAGAAGTTATACTACCTGTAGCTAGATCTGGTGAAGTAAAACCAGCTGAGCAAGTAAAAGCGAGGAGTAGCTGAACAAACCTCGGAAAGTAAGTTTATACACCTCGAGCTAGGGTTCTTCAAAGAGAATCGTCATGATTACACCTTCACCTGAGCAATGTAGCTTTATCCAAAACCAAAAGTAGTGTATGTTGATTTTTATCTTTTCCTTTCCAAACAGTGCGAGGAGAGAGAGAGAGAGTGAAATAGATATAATTGGAAAAGGAAGAAACTGAGGAGGAAGGAATAATGGAAGTGAGTCTGTTCTGACAGGGAGACAGGTACGAATAGTGTTGGGGACAATGATTTAAATGTGTGTAGTATATACGTATGCTAATGGAAATTATTTAGTTGTTTAAGCGCGTGTTTTCGTAATGGTTTTGGTGGGACTTTAATTGGAAGGTGAAATGGCGGAAACGGTGAGAAAGTGACAAATTGGAGGGATTTCAAAATTGGTTCAAATGATTTTCGACACGACTTTCTACCTCATCCATTTTTGTAGTGTAGTTAATCGATGATGGATGTTTGGCACCTACTAATAATGATTAATAGTTTGAATATGTTTTACTCAATAAATCCCCAATAAATTTTGGGGCAAACTACCGCCCAGTCCATTTTGGGGCTTAGGTGTACCAATAAATTTTTGTAAAAAACGGCGCTACGGTGCAATTCGTGGACTGACGATAATGCCCCCAACTTATGCATTTTACTCTGGCACGTGATAGCTATATATAGTGTGTACTAGCTATGCGGTTGGGACACACGGCAACTCTCCTGCCCACTTGTTAGTTTGTGTTGTCCAATATCCTACACGTCACCAAATTTTACATACCTTTTATGCAAATTTTGTAAATTGACATGAGGAGCCCGGTGCATGGCTCATGCACCGCTCAATGTCTGAAACCATGTACCCGGTGCATATGATGCACATGAACCCGGTGCACACTGACTCGCAGGCCGTGATTTCCAATTTTAATGTGCTTGGTGCTTGTACTCCAATATTCGATGCATCCGAATATCCGAAATTTGACGCGATTGGTACGTGCACCCGGCTCCAAAAATTTATGATCTCGTGATCGGTACAACACAAAATTTCACTTTTATAATCGTTTCATTTATGTTGTAGTTAATGAAAATTATGATATTGTTGATATATAATATAAGTGGGGTAAGATTCTAATAGTTTAGTATATATAGTATAAATTCAAAATATAATAAATACTTTGTATAAATAAAATGTTACTGGGACGTCAAAATGAAAACAAAAATTGGGTTAGCATGTAGCATGCGGTGGAGGAAGTATTTTTTTAAAAGACAAAGCGAGGTATGTGCACCCGGTGCATGCTAATATGTCGTGCACCCGGTACGTGCACCCAAATATGTTATGCACCCGTTTCGTGCACCCCAAAATTCCATATGCCCGGTGTGTGTACTCCTAATATTTCATGTACCCGGTGTTTGTGCTTCGTGCACCCGTGTACCTGGTGTATGTGTGCTCGTGTACCCGATTGTTGTGGTACAACATGCAATTATATTTTTGTTTTTTTGAAAAAAATCATCTCTTAATTTATTGTTTTCCGAAATCATAGTATATCAAACGTCTGAGATCCTATCATAAACCATAAATCCTAATCTCACTTATGGACGTTTATACAACACCTTCTAAAAACCTATCTCATTAAGGTGAACCCAAGAAACCTTATGATGTACGAAAAAACTTGATATGGGTCTAGCCGGCTCGGTTAGGGTTTAGGACTTAGGATAGGGTCTAGGGCTAACGCCCTAGACCCTATCCTAAGCCCTAAACCCTAATCTCGCAGGCGATGTGCGTCGATGCAACACCTTGTAAAATTCCTATCTGGTTACCGGAGTTGACTAACAGATTGATTAAGATCCATCTATCTTTTATGTAATTCGTAAGTTTTCTAGATGTTTCATGTGTTGTTTAAAAAAAATAAACTATTATGATTTAATCAAAATAATTTATTCGTTAATTTGTAAATATTAGTCGAAAATTACATAAATTCTTATTTAAAAAGTGATATATTATATCATAAATTGAATTAAATTTTAAATCAAAAACACAAAATAAAGAAGATAATAAAACATATGGAAAATAGGAAGCCGAGGCAGTAAAGTAAAATGCAAGAAACTGATTAAGTGAATTGGTCATCAAACGCTAAACAAAGAAAGCAATAGCAAAATAAACTATAAACAAGAAGAAATAGCTAGCATGGGTGTTTGATTTTGGTCCATACAAAAATCACGTGCCATTGCTGAGAAAATTAAATAAAACTTGAGGGGCCTAAAAACTAATTTACCACTTACCATGCTTATGAAACTACATAAAGCTGTAGTACAATGAAAGGTGGTAATTTAAATGTAATGTGCAAAAGTGGCCAAATATAATTGAAAAGTAAGGACTCAAATGGTACTGTGGGGTAATTTTCCGATAAATTTTGCCTATAGTTCAATTATTTTATTTATGTCGATAATTTAGCATGGTATCTATTTTTTATAAAATTGTCGTAGTTATATTTGACATACCTAAAGTTGATTGGGATAATAATTACCAGACGGTTTGGTAAATGACTAATTAGCTCGGTTAAGCTTATAAACTCAACTCCCTCTATTTTTTTGTTGTTTGGTTCTCCACTAACCGATGAAATTCATTAAGTCTTTATTTGATTCGGCTGAAAATTTCTAAACTGGATTTAAGTAAATGTCAATGAGCTAAAATGAACTTAATTGATGTAGTATACATTTTGACTAAGCATAACTTAACTGATTTAAGTTGAATCACACAGAGGCTAACTCACCAACACTAAATTAACAAAACTTTATCTTACCATATACTTCTCAATCTACAATACCCCAAAACATGTTTAATACTGTAAGATATCGGTCACATTTTTCCATCATCACATTTTATCATATCTCACTTTTACACACCTGCACAACTTCACCTATTAAGAATGCGCTATTTCATCAGCTTGGTCACGAACACTCATTTTCAAAATCCAACTCGACTGTGGTCAGCATTCTCGTGCCTCTTTTGCTATTCCATACAGCGTCAATCTAGTTATTTTCCTTAAATTCAAACAGAAGGCAAACGAACACACTTGCGTCTCGTGGCAAAGTCGGTGTGTGAGTGTGTTTGCCTCTCGTTAGATATGGTGAACTTGGTATGTTGTAAAACTGCCCAACAGGTCTCGAATGGCCCCGTATCATGCTCCAATAGGTGTTATGTTATTTGCTTCGGCTATAATTCACTGTGTAATGACGAGAGAATTTCCCTCCAACATGACAGATTGTGCGCTTAATTCTTGTGCTAACTGAATTGTCAAGAGAGCAGCCATTGTTCTACCATCTATATATGCACCTCCATTTGTCACTTTTTTTCCGGCGCTTCCAAGTTATAAGCAGTCTCGTATGATACTGGGACACTGCATCAATTCCTCAGCATATTATTTCTGGTACCGCGACATCACTATGGTGCATTTATATTGCACCGAAACTGGACACTATCTTTATATTGTACAAAAGTTGGCGATGTAACATACCGTACCTAAAATAAAATGTATTCAATTCAATTATATACCGAGATGTATGTAAGCTTCAATATATTAAAGGCCATACCACGGTATTATTGTATGCAGGTGAAGTAAATCTTTATTGGAACAAACCGGTGCAACAGTATTAACCTAATTTGTGTATGACATTAACATGACATACTTTTGACGGGTAGTCAGTATTACGAGGTGCTCAAGTTACGTGACATAAGGACTCGACCATATCAATTATTATATCTGCTTTCATTCTATGTTTGTGGAATTCGTGTGAGACGTTCTACTAGCACGTGCATAAAGGTGTAGAACATTACGGAAAGTATAACAAGGGGAGTTGTAGGAGACTTAGAGAAGTATATATATTAGAGCCGCTTTTAGCACATTGTGTAGCATTGGACTATATTAGAGCAAATTGAGTAGCATTGGACTATATTAGAGCCGCTTTTAGCACATTAGGACATTCTATAATGGTGTGACATCCCTCGTTGACCAGGACGTAATTGAAATACAAATGTTGAGAATACTATTACCAAGTATGTGGAATGCAATTTTATATCCCCTCGACCGAGGTGAATGAAAAAAAAAAGTTGTTTCCATTAAATAGGATATGACTTTATATACCATAATAGTATAAAGTAAAGTCACGACTGCATATATAATAATAGCTTTTATCAAAGTCTGCACGTGAAGGCCATTATGTCTATTGTGGTACTCGGTCATTGAATTGTTGAAATAACCATATGGCCCGATGATTAGGGGTGTATCGGGAGATTTAGAGTCATGTCGTGTATACATACATATCATGCCAACAATTGAGTGTTTTTAGTGACACCGTGCCTTATTATGGCGGCGTTGCTATGTCGGCACATGTTTTTACTGTACACGCATGTAATTCAACCGTACCTAACTATACTCGTAACAAAATATGTTTGACTTTACTTTAAATTAATCCGAATCCCAGTGTGATAAACGAAAATGACAAATTTCACGAACACGAAAAAGATAATCAAAATCCCAGTTTGATGTGACAAAGTTCAAGAACACAAAAATACTTATCGAAACCATTATAGCAATCATATCTCCCATTTTGCAAAAGTTATTTTAAATCTCGCTAGTCGCTCCATCCATATTAAGAAGTAATCATGTGTTACAATTAAAACTTCATGGGTGGACTATTTGACTGCGATTTGCTCATAAATTACAACACCAACAAAAAGTAATAAAAGTATGTTAGAAAAGCCCTAACTAATTATACTCACAATATAATTTCATTACTTTTTTATTTAATATATTTTTTGAGCAATTCGCAATCAAAATTGTGAATTAAGTCTAGAGAGGAAGCTTTTATTGGAACATATGTATTACTCAAGGCACAACAAGATGATGTAACCTTATTTTGATGATTTGAACTAACTATACGTAAAATTCAAAAGTGGAATCTAATAGGGGGAACAGTGGAATCTAATAGGGGGAACCGTCGTGTTTTAATTTCACGTCACGAGTTGTCGAGTCCAATGACGTTCGCTATTTAAAATAAGCATTGTTCATCTATCACAATTATATAATGTATAAGGATTTATTTGAGTTATCTGAGAATATTTGAAGTCTGAACTGAATTTAATTAAATTTAACTGAACTAAAATTCAAACTCAAACTAAACGGAGCGAATTTAAGCTGAATTAGCACCAGCGGCACCTTGTGATATCTAGAATCATCAATCTACTTTCATGAAATTAAAGTCCATTTTACCAAAAATAGCTTTGGAATATGTCTGGATAAATGAGTACTACACACATATTAAAAGCGTGAGTGCGTCACACAAAAACCAAACCCCTAAAACAACACACTGTAAAATAACTCCAAAACCCCCCAATCGATTTCGAGCTGATCGGAAATAATGGATGACGGAGAAGGAGGCCTAAGCTTTGATTTCGAGGGCGGACTGGACTCAGGTCCGGCCCACCCGACCGCATCCGTCCCCGTTGTCCAATCTGCGGCGAACGCTCCAAACTCCGCCATGGCTGCTAACAACCACGCGGGCGGACAAGCGGAGCCCGGCGGCGGCGGTGGCGGAGGTCGTCGGAGCTTCAGGCAGACTGTGTGCCGTCACTGGCTGCGATCCCTGTGTATGAAAGGTGACGCGTGTGGTTTCCTTCATCAGTATGATAAGTCGAGAATGCCGGTTTGCAGGTTTTTTCGACAATTTGGAGAGTGTCGCGAGCAGGATTGTGTGTACAAGCACACCAACGAGGATATCAAGGAGTGTAACATGTGCGTGTAGTATGCGTTTTCTTCTTCCTCTGGTTTTTTGGTTTGGTAAATTACGCTAGTGTGTTATCCTGTGATTCAATTGATGGTTTTCTGTATGCAATCAGACGAGTCAGATTCTCTGGTCTTCGGTTTTGGAGATTTTTCTAATTTTTTGTTATGTTTGGGATTCATTTGGTTTTGGTAGGTGTATAGTTAGATAAATTAGACTCTTTGGTAATCTGTATGTAGGTAGACTAATTTGATATGTTCTGCAGTCGATGGCTGTATATGTTGCAAGTAGTTTCATGTTCCATGTTACATTCGACAGAATTTGGTTAGCTGGTTCTGGTTGCAAAGTTTGCAACTTTCCAAGTGTAATTTGTTGTGATCTGGAAATTATCCTATAGACACAGCGGGTACTGCTTAGCTTTGTGTGTTTGATAGCTATAGATACTGCAAGTAGATTCTCTTCTCATTCTATGCTACGAGTTTAGGAGAAAGTGTTTTTGTGACATGTTAGCAAATTATTGCAGTTTGTTGATATATGGAAGTTTGATTGGGCTTGTTTTGGGTCGAGTTTGTGAGTAGTGAAGTAGTTATTCACCCACACGTGATTAATTTTTCACATAGGCCAAAACGTTGATTATATTAGTTTATATATTCTTCTTGTTGTTTGAGTATTCAATATTCCATGATTATTGGCACATGGTTTCTGATTATCTCTGTGGTTGCAGGTATAAACTGGGATTTTGTCCAAATGGTCCCGATTGTAGATATCGGCACGCGAAGCTACCTGGACCTCCTCCTCCCGTGGAAGAGATTCTTCAGAAGATTCAGCAATTGTCTTCGTACAACTATGGAAACTCAAACAGATTTTTTCAGAATCGTAATAATTCTAATTATGGTCAACAGGCAGAAAGACCCCAGCTTCCTCAGGGGCCCAATGTCACCAATAATGTTGTAAAAACAAGCATGGCGGAGCCCAGTAACGGACACCAGCAACCCCAACAAGGACAGCCCCAACAGCAGGTCAGCCAGGCTCAAGTACAGAACTTCCCTATTAACCAGCAAAATCAAGCTTCTAGGAATTCAATAGCCCTACCTCAAGGAACATCTAGGTGTGTGCAGAACAAGGTCTTTAATTAGGCTGCAATAGCAGTTCATGTATTTACATGTGGATGCTACTTTACAAGATGTGTTTACATCTGCTGTAATTGACTGGCTGGATGATGTATTCAATTGCTTTCTCATGTTCCCTTTTCCTGTTTTTTGGTTGATGTGTTTCCTGACACAGCATGTAGAACGAATTTACATAAATATTTATACATACCCCTTTTACTGGCGTTACACTTGCAATAAGCATAACCATGCTGTTCTGTCACTGGTAAATTATGGAATACCAGTGGTTCAAGCTTATCAGCCTGGACAGCAAGTTTCATAGGCCTTTGAACTTCGTATTTGTAGTGTGTATTTCATGATGAATTTGTGCATGCGGTGAATTGATCAAGCTTTTTTTATCAATGTTTTTTTATTGTGTAACTTCCTGACAGGTGCAATAGTTCAGATTATCATGATCCATGCTGTTTTTAATTGAGTAATTTCTCATTTTCTCATTTCTAGGTGGATATCTTGTAGCATAAGAAAGTCTGCCTTTTATACTGATCATAATACTGCACTCTGCTTGACCTTGATAGTTATGTCAGAGCGAATATAGTTGAATATTTGCCAAGATTAAGAAGGTTGTTATTCATCACACTTTGTGGCCTGGGCATATGGGCACTCTGTCTTGTGATCACTATGTCAATGCCTGTAACTGAAAATTGATTGCCACTTTACTAATTAATGGTTACACATTTTTGGTCAAGCTGTTAGTTTTTTCTATCCAAGGATAATGATATAAATACATTATATGCGTCTTGCTTGCTGATTTTTTTTGTCATAGATTTTGTACACTGGGAAATCATTTACTGTGACAAGCAGGACTAAGCTTATTCATGAATTAAATTTCAAATGGCTGACCTGTGAAATTGATATGCATAATCTAAATTGGAGTTATCTTATGATTCTTATCCACACGTATTTTATAAAGTGGTACTCCTTTGATAGTGTAGTTTGTCATAACTAATACGAAAAGTGTGATTCTATTGGTTCCTCTAGTTGCACCATGAATCTCTTGGTCATTTCATTTCAAGTTCCTTTTGCAAGGAATGCACAGCTTCTCATAGCTGTAATGACCTGCCCTTCATGTGCATTGTTCAGTATAGTCACTGAGTTGCATGATTTGGCAGTTGATTATTTTGGGTCTCATTTACTATATACTTGAGCTTTGTCTGAATCTGTCTTTCTGTACTTGTATATACGACCTCCTCCCGTTTAAGCATGTTATGCCCCATTTCATTCAGCTTGGGAATTGTCACTAATACACTTATTTCGATTTTATATGGTTAATTAGGTACTTCGTAGTCAAAAGTTGTAACCGCGAGAATCTGGAATTGTCTGTTCAGCAAGGAGTATGGGCAACTCAGCGAAGCAATGAGGCCAAACTCAATGAAGCTTTTGAGTCTGTTAACAACGTCATTTTAATATTTTCTGTTAACAAGACAAGACATTTTCAGGTTGGTATTGGTGCTGCTTTGCAGACAAATTTTTGTTACCTTTTATGATGGTTCAACAATTGTTTTGTTACATTGTGTAATAAATTATGTTTTTGGCTTTCTAGGGTTGTGCAAAGATGACATCCCGAATAGGTGGCTCTGTTGCTCGAGGAAACTGGAAGCATGCTCATGGAACTGCTCATTATGGACGGAACTTTGATGTGAAATGGTTAAAGGTCATCACAGTCCATCAGATAGTATTGAATTTCAATATAATGATGTATAAGTATTGGATATTACTACTACTACTATTATTATTATTATAAATAGAAGTTACATAACACACTGCATGTTTTTAGTATTTGTTTCATCATTATAATTTTTTTTCAGTTAAGAAAACGGAAGATGAAAAAATAGGAGAAAAAAACCTATGGAAAAAAGAAAAGTAAAAGAATAAATTTAACCATAGCGTTTAAAGTGAAAAGTGTATGGAAAGAAGATACATTAAAATTTTAAATGGTTCAGATAAAAATTGAATGTGTAATATGCAATAGATAGAACTGAAAGGGGGGACATATCACATCCATTCTGTTATTATGCTACTTGACTTGTTACATAACTTTCTATCTTTCTGTTATTGTGAAAATTATATTCATAGTATTTTCTTGTTTTTTTTGAGAAAATTTTATGAAGAGGAAATAGAGTTATTTTCTGTAGCCTCAGATTCTGAGACACAATAATTGGTCTAGTTAATTGGCTCCAGTAGCTTCCTGGCCGTTTTTAGGAAATGTTGGTGGAGATAAGGCACCCCTGTGAGTTTAATTCGATAACCCAACATTGTTAAATGGTGTTTGACAAAGGTTGTGCCTATTTACATTTTGCATTGCATATGATCAATCATATTCACCAAGTGCAAGTATACAGGTCTGATATTAAATTTTTTTGCCAAGAATCTATCTTTCAATAGAACAGAAAGGAAAAAAAATGTACTCATTGCTGCCTATCTCGGGGTTTTATATATATATTACAGTTTTGCTTATTTAGTTGTTAGTTATAACTGTGTTGAACGTCTCTATACTGTTCTTGTCTTCTTGATTACCATGACTTCTATCTTGATTCAAGTCCTACATGTCCGTGATGCTTTCCAGATAATTCTGTTTTGTTCTTACGGTGCATTAGCTGACTATGACATGTGTATGCAGCTCTGTGAATTGTCTTTCCAGAAAACACGACATCTGAGAAACCCATACAATGAGAATTTACCAGTGAAGGTAGGTACTTCCTCTGAAACTGAATCATTGGCATATATTTCAAAATTATGAAAATTCGTTCTTTTGTTTGTTTTGAAATTTGTAGATAATCTGAAAACTGTTTATTAATTATTTGCCAGTTCTACAGTTAGTGTCAACTTCATGTTTTTTCCGACTCTTTTCCTTTGCGGTCATGCAGTAGTATTAGCTTGTCAGGGAAATACAAAATCATCCCAAAAACAGATATTCTTTCTGGATTTCATGGAGTCATGAAGTGAAATTTGAAGTACATGTTTTCCATCTTTACTTGACTATTGGGTCATTCAAATTGACTGATACTTAGTTATATAGTTTCAAATCTTATAATAGTGTCAAACTATTCAATTCCCTAGTGTTTGTGCCCCGCATTAAGATTTTATTATTCTCTCTTGCAGTCTTTTGTTTTAAATCTCAAACTTTCCGTTTATGGCAGATAAGTAGAGATTGTCAAGAGCTAGAGCCTTCTGTTGGTGAGCAGTTGGCTGCGTTGCTATACACCGAGCCAGACAGTGATCTTATGGTAATTAATTATATTCTTGAAACAAACTCCAAATTTTGTCAGTTCTGTTTCAGTTCAGGCCCAAGGACTTTATTATTTGGTTTGTTAACTTTTAAACAATTCAATTTTTGCTTATTTTTGTTTCTGTTAAGGACTTCTTCTGGTTACGTGAGCGGGTTTATCCATTGCGCACCCAAAGGGTAGCGGCTGTGGGTTCCCAACTTCTTCAGAATTTTCCTATAACAATCCTTGACCCAATAGCTTCGGCTGCTTCCGTTGTTTTGTGCTGTCCTATAGTAGTTCTAGTTTGGTATGGAGAAGCCTTCAGATTAGATGCACCTGATATCTGGCATGTTCCATGTCTCTACTAATTTAGCTTGCATCCATTATTTATCTCTATCATAGCGAAATGTCAGTCTAATTAACGAAGCATTAGATTTCTTAGCTGCATGCATTTTCAGGGAACAAGTGCCAGTATATCTTTTTTGAGAAGGGAGTCCGTGTTAATCCAGTAACAAATTTCTTGATGCAAGCTTTTTGAGGGGCTAGTTGCTGTTTGACCAATTATTTGTTCATATGGGGGGTTAAGCCAGTGTGCATCTAAAGGATGGCGGCTGTTGATCCCAACATCATTAAAAGAATTGTTCATATTTATTTGTTTTCAATGGGTTAATGGATTTTCTTGTTCTAGGCCATCTCAATCGCAGCTGAATCAAAACGAGAAGAGGAAAAGGCGAAGGGAGTAAACCTCGAAAACGGAAATGAAAACCCAGATATTGTCCCGTTCGAAGATAATGAAGAAGAGGAGGAAGAAGAAGAAAGTGAGGAAGAGGATGAAAGTTTCGGAGCTCAAGGGAGGGGTAGAGGAAGAGGAATGATGTGGCCTCCCAACATGCCCCTTGGACGTGGAGCCCACCCTTTCCCGCCGGGCATGCGAGGTTTCCCACCTAACATGATGGGAGTTGACGGATTTCCTTACGGTCCTTTGAATCCTGATGGATTCCCTATGCATGATCCCTTCGGTATGCCACCCCGTGGCTTTGGACCATACGGGCCTAGATTTCCGGGTGATTTTTCAGGCCCAGGTTCTGGGATGATGTTCCAAGGTCGGCCTGCAGGTGGTTTTGGGATGATGATGGGCCCTGGGAGGGCCCCTTTCATGGGAGGCATGGGCCCTGGTGCAGGACGAGCCGGACGACCAGTTGGCGGGAGCTCATTTTATCCGCCTCAACAATCACAGCAGCCTTCTCAGAATCCTAATCGAACGAAGAGAGATCAAAGAGCAGCTAGTGACAGAAATGATACTAACTCGGACCAAACTAAGAGTCAACAGATGGTTGGTGGCCCTGGTGATGATGGGGCGTATCAGCAGAGGGGGAGAGGTCAACATGAAGATCGTTACAGTGGTGGAAACAGCCATAGGAAAGATGAGAGTGAAAGTGAGGATGAAGCACCAAGAAGGTCTAGGCATGGCGAAGGGAAGAAGAAGAGGCGCAGCTTGGAGGCTGATTCGCCTGCTGATTCAGATGAAAACTAAGCAAGTTATTGTCTGCTAGTCCAGAACTCCAGATTAGAACTTTAGCCCAAGTATATGGTGGTTCGCCATCACATGTAGACTTTGACAGAATGAAGATGTTGTCTCTTTCTTGAAAACTCTATACTTAACATTCATTTTCCTCTTTGTATCTGAGGGGTAAAACTATAGAAGTAGGCCAAGATCTGTACTCTACATTAGTACTTCAGAACTGTAAAATACGGCATGAGCATCTTTTTGTACTTCTACCAATGTGAGAATTTGACATCCCTGATTGATTTGTTGTAAAAAAATTAGAATCTGTTTTGTCAACAATTTGTTTTGTTCTCAAGTTGGTGTTCATGTTTGCTATACCTCATAAGTAATTAATGTTCATGAAGCGTGACATAGACAGTGTGGATGAGTGTTTCGGGTTAATTATGTGGGAGTTCTTAGTACTTTTTTTTTTCCTTGTATGGAGTTTTTGTGAGTACTTTGTTACTTATTATGTACTACAGTAATACATATTTTTGCAGTTTAAAAAAAATAAAAAATAACGTTCATGAAGTAATTTATATTGTAAATAGTTGATATTTATTATAAAACCGTTAATTAGTGTAAATAGCGGATGTATAAACTTTCATGATAAACCCGTCTTTGTATTTTAATTTGTTGATGTCGACAGAAAAATAGTTGAGCATGTATTATAAACCGTTGATTTTTACTGTAAATAACGGATGCTATAGTAAAATGATTATTGTAAATAGTAATTTGAGATAGTCTTTCCGAAGATCAAGTTAAGTTTTCTGATGAAAAAAGAGAAGAAAATCTCCGGTCCAAATCATTGTTCTTGAGGCAGTCTCTGCTTTCAGGAAAAAAAATGATGCAAGTACGCAATCCGTCACGAGGCCGATGGCAACCAGTACTACTACAAGTTCGAATAATTAGAAATTCATGAATAATTAGGCAATCACAAATTAAA
This sequence comes from Plantago coronopus, assembly GCA_036897195.1. Classification (NCBI taxonomy): domain Eukaryota; kingdom Viridiplantae; phylum Streptophyta; class Magnoliopsida; order Lamiales; family Plantaginaceae; genus Plantago; species Plantago coronopus. Next base: position 16,432 of record JAYMSL010001005.1, read on the forward strand.
TAAGTGGTACCAGTTGAGATTTTACATTATACAATGAACTAATTGGACTGTGAAGACAGTATAAACAAAAAATGCTGTGAAGAAAATATTTGCCAATAAATAAGAATGTCTGCTCTCTCCTGAGTACAATTCTAAAGTGTGACGAGGTAACATATACTACTTCATTAATGGTTGCGCCTTTAGTCGATAGCTCCTTCCTGAATAGGCTACCAACTGCTCTTGACTCATTAATCCGGAGCTAGATTCATCTCCGATGCTTCTTTGTAGCACAAGACTTCAACGTTTATCTCACAAATAGATTCCCTCACTCTTTTGCAACGTCAGTAGAATCATCCTTAGCAGTATGAGATTCTGTTCGAATGTTTTGTTCCACGCCACCATCTTCCGCAGATAGTGAACCACTGGTATCAGAAATGACTTCTACAGTCTTGCAGCTGTCCGCAGGCTCGTCAGCCGTAACTGATGAAGGCTTTGTGTTATCAGGCTCTATAACAACAGGTTGGGCTTCTTCTGATGCCTCATCAGGGCCAATGGCAACAGGTAGGGATTCGGCTGCCACCTGGACATCACCATTCTCTACAGGCGGGGCTTCTGCCGCATCAGCAGAGTTTGAAAGAGGGGGCGAGTCCCGAGAGTCGGAATTTTCTCGCCACTCAACCCACTCTGGTGGCTTATGGGATCCACTGACATTAGTTTCTTCTGAGTTGGATGATTTGCTCGTGACATTATCATCTATCGTCGGTTCTGGATCTGCAGGTTCTGATATGGCAGTTGCCTTGTCTTCTTCGACAATAACCTCATCATCAGCTCCACGATCTATCTCGCTTCCTTCAGTGTTGTGGGGTGGGGAATCATTTGAAAGAGCTGATGGTTCGTTAGTTGTTCTTCCATCATCAAAAGCAAACCAATTGGAATTCGTGAATAGAGATTCACTGCAAAGATTGATCAATTATCGAGCAGTAAGAACAAGCAGCTAACAAGTACAAAAGCACCAAAGGATATTTTGTCATGTTGCCCTCAGGAAGTTGGAACTAGCACATCTTCAGAAAATTGAAAAATCCTTAGGGGGCATATCGGGGGAACTTGAGTTCAGATAGTAAAAGCAAAAGGAATCAATGAATTCTTCAGAAAATTGAAAAATCTATTTGGGGCATATCACGGGACCTTGAGTTTAGATGGTAAAAGCAAAAGAACTCAACAAACTCTATTGTCGACCTCCAAGAGCAAGAACCACTAATTTAGCCAATATATTAAGGAAACTTAATGAGTAGATATAAAACAGCTGTACGTGTTAAACTTCCAACAACCTCCAAACTATGGATGTTAGTAAGTAAATTAAATCAGGAAATATGCTTGCCTTTCCTGGTCCTCTCCCAGCCGAAGGGATGAAATAACAACTTCAGCAGATTCATCATCAAAATACACATCCTGCAGGAGACATTGTAATTTGTGATTTCACAGTGAGATACGTCAGTCCACAAACCTAGAGCAGATAAAATAAATTAAAAAGACACCCTGTGATGCCTGCTTAGTACATGACAAACTTTCCTACAGAAAATAATTTCTAAAGTACTACTGCTGCAGCAATATGACAGAGCACATTTGATTGCCTAGCCATTCAAAAAAGGCCACACAGAGACCTCTTTTGAGGTGCTCATTATTGTTAGAAACAAACACCGTGACTGCTTTCTTGATTTTTTTTTTGTTTTGTTCAGGGAATGAATAATGAAAAAAAAAAGTCAAGGAGCTATCTCAATAGATCTACACAATAAATGTACATAGTTGATGCCCATTGAGTTAAAGACCATTAGGATTAACCAAAGAAAACCGCAAAAAGGAAGAGTGGATTCCGGATATATATTGGATGGTTGCGACAAATTAAAATCTGTGATCTTAATTCACAATCTGCAAACAATGGTTGCAAATCCGTGGCAAAGTGGATGGTGGCAAAAGAGTGGAAAAGAGTGAAAGACAAGTTGTGGTGTGCAGTGGCCACGTCTAGGGATTGTGAATACAAATGTAAGTGTTATATTTTATCCTACAATTGTTTTTTGAGGCCTGGAAGCGGGGAACTGGCCCGGATCCTAAAAACATGTGGACCAGACGCCGGAACGAGAATAATTTAACTGAACCAAAGTGGAATTTAAGCACCCTAATGACATGGATACCTCATCATCACGTTCCAGAGAGCCCTGGCCCTGCAGAAAGGCGAAGAAAATGTTAGAAATATTGGCACTGATTCATCATCATCCGACCATGTCAAGACCTTACATGTTCCTAAATAAAAAAATGAAACTGCATAAGAAAAATGAACCTCATCCGCGTCGTTATTGTACATCCCGTATCGGAAGGCTTGGCTCAAGTTATTAGCCAATGCCGCAACATCATAATCCCTGTCTTGGTAATCATCATCATCACTATCTCTATTACGATCCTGCAATGAAGTGGGCCTCCTGCAAAATCAACATGGAATTATATATTGTGTAAAGAAGCTGGCACTGAAAGTGAGATTCAGACAATAAAATAAACCATGCATTCGAGAACTGCTTTAGCAATAGAATACGAAACCATCATGAGATGAATCAAAACGGAAGCAAGCCCAGGGAATCCTAAAAGTAACAGATCTTTATCATCACATTTCCATAATCGACACATACACACCCTTCAGAAAGTAATGAGCAATGATACCAATCCAACAAAAAAATTAAAAGTTAAAACATCCAGACTCTCCAATTCCTTAATACCCATGTTGGACACCCCACATCCTAACACGGGTATGGCAGTTGAACACTTCAATTTAGCCCAAAAATGAATGCCCCC
>JAYMSL010001006.1:0-19237 GCA_036897195.1 Plantago coronopus
TTAAATATAGTCATATGTATATTTTGAATTTTTTTTTGTTTTTTTTTTTTTTTTTTTTTTTTTTTTTTTTTGAATTTTGTTGTGGTTGTTGAAGAATTTTTACGGATTCTGGCATTCTGCCATTTCACCTATCCGTACTAAATAACGAGCTCGAGCTCATTCAGTCCTTTGCTGTTTGTGGGTTTGATGTGGGATGGGAGAGTTCTCTCCATAAATTAAACTGAAATTAGACCAAGAATATCAAAACGAATTCATTAACTCCACTAAAACTATTTTTCTCTCCATATATAAGTATATAACTTAGTCTTGGCACGGAATGAAGTATTGTAAAAAGAATGGGTTCGTTAAATAAGCGTTTATCCTATTATCCTGTTTCCAAAGTGGTATGATTTGGACAATAACTTGCTTGTCTGCATTTTGACTTATAGGACCCTCGTACAGAGAACAATCCATACCTTGGATTCATCTACACTTCATTCCAGGAGCGTGCAACTTTCATTTCTCATGGGAACACGGCCAGGCATGCCAAGGATTATGGAGACGTGAAATTGGCTCAGATTTGTGGGTCCATAGCTGCAGATGAGAAGCGACATGAAACTGCCTATACCAAGATCACTGAGAAGCTCTTTGAAATTGATCCGGATGGCACAGTTTTGTCTCTGGCTGACATGATGAGGAAGAAAATCTCGATGCCAGCTCACCTAATGTATGATGGTCGAGATGATAATCTGTTTGAACACTTCTCTTCCGTAGCGCAAAGACTTGAAGTTTACACCGCCAGGGACTATGCTGATATTTTGGAGTTTTTAGTCGCCAGATGGGAAGTGGACAAGTTGACTGGACTTTCTAGTGAGGGGCGTAAAGCCCAGGATTACGTGTGTGGTCTGCCTCCTAGAATTAGACGGTTGGAGGAGAGGTCAGCAGCCAGGGCTAAGCAGGCAACCCCTGTTCCGTTCAGCTGGATTTTTGACAGACAAGTTAAGGTTTGAGAAGTTCTGCTGATAGTCATGACTGTGTTTGGCCTGTTCTTCGAAACTATTCAAGGCAGTAGTCAGCCCCCCTTGTTTCTTTCTACTCGTCTTCCATCAGGAGTCGAATTAAAAAGATAATATAGAGTGAAGGGGTATAGTCCCTCATCTGCTTTCATTACCGAACTCTTTTTTTCCTTTTTTTGGGTATCCCGAATGTCATATTGTAGATACAGTTGTTATGTTTTGGATGACTGCTCTATAGTCAGTCTGTGTTTAGCTGTGAGTCCTTTACAATAAATATCTTCTTCTTGCTTTTATAGTCTCTCCTTCCATTAAGTCACACATGTCCTTTGTTCTGAATCTATATGGCCTTTTAAAAGCTAAAACTTTAAGCAATTCTTCTAAACTGTCTCTTGTGTGTTGTGTTATATATGTTTCTTCAAGAATGTCTTGTGTTCTGAATGAAGTTCTCTGAATCAGCCTTTTGAAAAGCTAAGAAGTATGTATTTGTTGAATGAAGTTCTCTGAATCTATGTTCTGTTATGTGTTCGTTCTCTGTTATATTACTTGTACAAACTACAAAGCATGTTCTTCTTAAAGACATTTGAAGCTGTTATGTGGTCTTTTAGAGTTTCAGCTCAAGATTAGGATTCGCAGATGAATTTCAAGAATCAATCAACATTTGATAATAATATGTTTTTTTTTATATAAATAAAAGAATGATACAGCATTGAAAGAAATAGCAATTTCTGCAGATAAAGAGAATAGAATCAATCAAATCCATGAAAACATGTAATTTTCCCTGTGATTGATTTGATTAGACCTGAAACGGCCATGGATAGCTCTTCAAATCCTCCTCATCCTGAACCTTGCCACTCCTCATACCACCTCCATTAACTCCCTTCTTCTCCAAATACGCGTAATAGTTCAAGAAGAACGCCAGCGTAAGCACCACCCACTCCAAGCAGAACATCACAACGCACAGCCCTCCCGCGAGCTTGAGTATCTTAACACCGGCTTCCTCCTCGACGTAGGACTTGAGATGGGCCAAGAAATCATCAGGACGGGTGAAGATGAGCACGGAGATGGACCCCTCGAAGATGGCTGTGAGTACGGTGGCCACCATGTGAGCTCCGTAGAGATTCATGGAGGTGCGAGAGGCAGCATAGCAGCCGGAGATGGCAGCGAAGATGGTGATGGCATGGAGGAGTATGAGGAGGAAACCGACTAGGGAAGGGATGAGGCGGAGGGAGAGGGTGAGGAAGATGCAAGCGGAAGCGGCACCAAGGAGGATGTAGTTGGTTAGGAGGAAGATGGTGTGTGTTTTTGAAGATGATTCATCTAGTGAAAGGCCACCCATTGCCAAGATTTGATGATGAATGTAGCTCAGAAAGTGAGTGAGCTTGAGAGTGAAGACTGAAGAAGATACAAGAAAGAATTGTGTTGATGATGAAGAGGAAGAAGAGGGTAAATGTGTGCTTTATATACCACACAAAAAGAAAAGTAGCTGCACCAACGGTCAGATTACAAGCTTGCCTGTTTTCTCCAATTCAAATGTGACCGTTGTGGACTGGACCGACAAAAATGAATTATTATTAATTAAGCTTGCCTGCTTTGATTATATTATATTATTTCTTGTAAAACTATTTATTGTAATTATTTTGCCCTTTAAAGTCATGGACTCATGGGTGATAAAATTTCAAAATTTTGAGAATTATTTATTAGCTATGGTGCTGGTTGCTATAGTGTAACTGTGTAAGTGCATGTTAACCATCACTGGATGCCTACCTCTATTCATCTAGCCAGATTTAAGTTACATACACATATCAAACTTCGCCCTCATTATTAATTACTCCCTCACTTCCATTAAGAACTTCCTAAAATAGTTCTTTATCTTGAATTAAGAAAAATTATTAAAGTATTAATTTGTGTGGTGTATTATATTGGTATAGTGGTAAATGGATGATAAAGTAATAGAGATGTTGAATAATAAAGTAAGAAGGGCGCCCAAGTAAGAAATATAAATAATAAAGAATTAGATAGTGAAATAAAAAGTTTCCATTTTTGGGTTAGTAAGTTTATAACGTAACGTTAAATAAGAAAAGTAGGAAGTTTTTATTGGGACGGTGGGAGTATTAAATAAAAATAATAGTGCATTTCTTTCTTTGGAAAAAGATGAAAAGTAACCAATATTATTAATTAATTAATTTATTATTAATATACAAACCATTATTAATTAAATTAAATGTGCAAATGAGCTATTGAGTTGGTTTATTAGTAATTTCTACTGTTAGTGCGAGATGGGCCATTCCAATTGGGCCGCTCTACCATGTAATGTAACCTCCTGTACACCCACCCAAGTCTATCAAATCATTTCGGCCTTATCAAAAACCCCCAACAAAAACCCTTCCGCCGGCCACCGTAGCGCCGCCGCCGATGACGAAATTCGGAACCCTATGTTCTCGTCTCCTCCACCACCACCGCATCGCTCGCCCCCTTACAAATCACCTTATTCCAATAACCAGAAATTACTCGGCCGGTCCCCCCTCCTCCGATAGTCCATCCGATGATGCCGACGTAGAATCCAGGCTGAAATTGATGCATACCCATTACTACGACCAAGTCCTCACTTTAAAGGACGACCTAACCGAACAGGGCAAATCTACTGCTGACATCGACGAATTACTAGCCGCGCTGCCCCTTGTCGACTTGGAGCCTGTGGCAAAGGATTATCGGGATCCCTGCGACCCTGATCTTTCCGATGAAGATGAGGATGATCGACAGGCCAAGCTCAAGGAGGATGAACTTCGTGAGAAGAGGATGGACCGATATCGTGCTGTCGCAGATACCTTTACTAACCACATTACACAAGGTTGCCTCACTTTTGTTCAATCTAATTTTACTAAATATACCTTCGTTCATTGATTCCTATTGTTGCTTATCTGTTGGATATACAATGCTTCTTACTTATTACTACTACTGCTACTTGATAAGATTAAGATTAGATAAGATAAGATGACACTCACTTTCTATAGTTCATAATTCGACTGCACATTATGAGTCTCTCTTTGAAATTGTTGTTTATATGTTGATGAATGATTCAATTATATAGGGTTATAACAGGAATTAGCCTGCTCACTGTTAATTCTAGGGTTAAATGTAATGCTATTAACACAATACCTGCACTGCACCATGTGTTGTGTTTCCCTTCTTCTTATGTTGACTATGGTTGAATTATGGCTCATCTGCCAGCATTGTACCATGTGTTGTGTTTCCGTTCTTCTTATGTTGACTATGGTTGAATTATGGCTCATCTGCATGATACTAGGGTATAGGAGAACTGTAATGTGATTTGGTGTTGTACATATTAATGCCCGGCTTTTTGATAGTTCATGGTTGTATACAAACTAGTATGTGTTGCAGGTTCTTGGTTACATATAGTTTATGGTTATATATATATATATATATATATATATATATATATTTATTTATTTATTTATTTATTTATTTAGATGTTTTAAATCTTTCTAATGCAATATTATGCTCTGGACTCTCTGTAAATGAGCAGGGGCTGCCAAGGATGCATATGAGTGCGTGAAACAAATGGACAAGCTCAATAATAAAATTTGTCCCCCGAGGATGGAGTATGAGGTCATTGGTGAGTTACTGGGAAGATTAAAAGTAGCTGAAGGTAAAGAGAAGTTTCTTCTTCAGATGAAGTTGAATAGGGCCTTAAGGATGGCAGACCATAGGGAAGCCTTTGATCCATTTAAACCAGCCAACTATGGAACTATCAAGGATGAACAAGCTTCATTCATCGATCCTGATGAAGATGATGAAAATAAAAATAAATCTAAGAAGGATGATGACGACTTTGATGACATGAGAGAGAAGGACACTGTGTTGGTCAGAAAGCTTAGTGAATTGGATAAAAAACTTGAAGAAAAACTGGCTGAGCTGGATCACACTTTTGGAAAGAAGGGAAAACTGTTGGAGGAAGAAATTAGAGAGCTTGCCGAGGAAAGGAACTCGTTAACTGAGCAGAAAAGACAGCCCTTCTATAGGAAAGTAAGTGCATTTACCCTTCTCTTAGACTCTTTTCCGTTTTTATGACAAATGTTTGCACAAATTCGATGCTATATTAATAATGCTCTCTTTATCTACTCTTACTGAAGCTTATTTCTATAATATAATGCTCTGTGCTCATATTTATTCGAAACTGTCAAAACACTGCTGGAAAAACTTGGGGTTTCTGAACCTCTTCCGCTCACTTTAAATTGCTTATGTAACTTAATTCTGATATGGTCCATATTCACAAGACTCCTAGCACCTAGACCTTAGTATTATGAGTTTCTTACATTTTCTGTTTCAAGTAATCAAGGTGGTAGCGTTGGAATGTTCATTTTTCCTCATTATAGTTTATCAGGCTTTGAGACGTATGTACTTTGACAAGGCTCAAAATCAGTTTTTAATCCCAGTTGGTAAGGTAGGACAAGCGGAAATCTAGCACTTATCCCTGGGCATCTGGATGATTGCCCATATGTTACTTCTTTTCTGTATTGTGGGCGGTATTTTATCAACCTACTTATACGTTTTAACAATGTCGGAGTTCTGCGGGAAGCATTTTGTCCTGGTGCTATTTATGCTTGTCTCAATTTCTGGACATGTTTTTCTCCCCCTGGTTTTATGTGAGCTTTTTTCACAGTGCAATTATTGTATGCAATTAGACTTATTTATTGTCATGTTACAATTCTTGTCTTTAATGGTGGCAGGGATTTGATGTGAAGCTTATTGATGTCAACAGAACCTGCAAAGTTACAAAGGTAAAATAACCATGGTTTTAATTACCCACTCTGCAGTAAGATGGCTCTACTGTGGAGTACAACTCTGCAGTGTCTTTTGAAAATCCTTAATACTGACTGATGATTAATGACGCAGGGTGGGCAAATTTTTAAGTACACGGTAATGCTGGCTTGTGGAAACTATAATGGTGCAGTTGGTTTTGCTAAGGCAAAGGGTTCCGCTATTCCAGTTGCCCTCCAAAAGGTGTCTTTATGTTGAAATCTCTTATTTTTTCTTCCGTGAGATGAAACTTGGTATGCTTTTATGTGGTTATATAAAATAATCTTGTTTAATCTGTTAAGTATGTACTAGTTGGTTGTGAATATGTACGTTCAAATTATAATACCTTCTGTAGGATCTTCACTTCCATCTATGAATGGTTCAGTGGCCTAGGTTTCTACTTTCTACATTTCCAAACTTATCTGGTAAAAGACAACGTAGCTGCGTTACTTTATATCTATCTGTTTACTATTTACTGGTCAATTGCAGGCATATGAGAAATGTTTTCAGAATCTCCATTACATAGAGATGCACGAGGACCATACAATAGCCCATGCCATTCAGACATCATATAAAAAGACTAAGGTTCAGTCAGATTTTCTTGTTATTTGGGTTTGTTTATACAGATAACATATGTAATCCTCTCTATCTAAAAGGCATCAGATCTAAAGAAAACTATTTTGTCAATTCCTTTTCATTTGCTCCTAGGTGTACCTCTGGCCAGCTTCAGCTCAAACGGGGATGAAGGCAGGCAGAACCGTTGAGATAATTCTCACTTTAGCTGGTTTCAAGAATGTGAAGTCAAAGGTATGCAATGAACCATAAATAATTTTCTTATGTCTGGCAGCCTGTTCTGTGTTCTGATACTGTACACTTGCAGGTGATTGGTTCAAGAAATCCCCATAACACTGTTAAAGCTGTCTTTAAGGCTCTCAATGCGGTATGCATAAGACACTTATTTTTACTGAAGTTCTCTCCTCATGCATGTCATATTCCTTGTTTTGATTAAATCTAGTTAATCTTCTGGTTTATTCCCCTTCCTGTACTACAGATTGAAACTCCCAAAGATGTTCAGCAACAGTTTGGCCGAACTGTAGTCGAGTCATATTTGTTGTGACAGGTATACTTAATGATCTATCCTTGGTATTTCCTGTTGACGTTTTTATACCTTTTACATTTCACTTGTTTTTCTAGTGTTGTAGATATATTCAATTCTACCTTTCTAATGATAAACAACACTTGCTGTGTGACTATGAAGCACCCGTGCGTTTATAGTCTGGCGTATTCAATACATATTAATTACGCATACTGCAGAATACGTTTGGAAAACGCATACTGCAGAATACGTTTGGAAAACGTATTTTTCTTCCTGCCTAAAAATATTTCTGTCTTTCAGGCTTTATATGTTAGATTTTTGGATAGAATTGAATCTTGGAAAAGTTTTTTCTTAACAGAACTCCTATAGATATCAATAATTGTGAATCTTAATACAAAAATATAAGTATTCGTTTATGCATGGAGTTCTGATAGAAAAATATAAGTTATATATATATATATATTATAGTGAAATGTATTTTCACGTATTCATATTCTAATATTTTTGATTTTGACGTTTTTCGTATTCGCATGCGTATTCGAATTCGAATGCGTATTCTAGCAAATTGGGGTTCAGTGAAGGAACTAAGTTTCACTTATTTTGTCAGATCTGTGTCAGGCTATAAATGGAAGATAATCTAGGTGTGCAATTATACAAACAGAGACAGGTGGATCCATTGTAATAAGGTTATCACCAAACAGTGGTTGTAGGAAAGAGAAGTGCCTTATTTTCTATGGCAATCGGAAGTTAGGTAGGCTGCTTCGCGTTATCAAGTGTCGAAGGATTCACACTTGTACCATTTTATTTAAGTTCTTACATTAGTTAATAGATGTTGCTGATTGTGTTGATGTTAGTGGTTAGATAAACAAATTGGAGTGTTTTCAGTAAGTTGGAGCGACTGGATGGTAAAAGGGAAGGATGATGATGATGATGATATGCACAGTTTGATACTAGTAATAATTTTGTAAGGCCTTTGCTTTGCGTAGTTGCATTGCATACACAAAATGTCCCCTGTATTGAGTATTGTATTAAGTATTGTATGCCAACATTCAATACATTTGAGAATTTGCTTTTTTAATGCTCTCTTATGAGAGCCCCTATGATTGTAAGTTTGTAATACTGCACGAAACATTACCTACAAGGTTAACGTGCAATTTAATAATATTAATAAATTTTTTAATGTAAGTAAAGAAAAGGTGAGAGAGGTAGGCAGGTACTTTTTAGGTGATGTGTGGTAGTTAAAAATTAATATTGATGTTAAAATAATATATTTTAATGGGTGAAGATGATTTTTGCTTTTTAATAACGAGTGAACTATTATAGGACACTTAAAAATGGAAATGAGGTTAAGTTGTGTGGGATGAAAGGAGTTATGTTTTCTTTATTCAGGCATGATTTGGACGTGAGTGTTGTACACAAAAACACAAATCAAACTTTTATCTGAAACGGTTGACTTTTGACCAATCAAAGTTCTTTTTAATTCATTTGAAGTATTTTTATTTGAATGAATTGAACTTATTTCAAATATAAATTTCAATTACGCTGATTTAAATATAATTTAAATTAAGGTAAAGTGAAATGCCTAAAAGTTACTCCCTCCGTCCCACAAAACTTTACCCACTTTCCATTTTTGGACGTCTCACAAAACTTTACCCATTACCAAATAAGGAAGCTACCCCACACACTAAAACATTATTTTAATATCAATATACTTATTTATCACCACACATTCTCAAAAAGTAACCTACCCCACTTACTTTTTCATTTTTACTCCATTATTTTAACTCATTTTCTTAAACTGCGCGCCAACCCTAACGGGTAATGTTTTGTGGGACGGAGGGAGTATTAATTTTATATTACCTATAAATATAAAATGAAAATGGATTTTTTCAATCAAAGTTCTCATTATGGCTGCGTTTGAAAAAAACTAGGGAAAAACTATATGTATTTGTCATTTTTTAGTTGCCATTAATTCTTTGGAAGTTATTTTAAATGAAGAACCAAGAAGAGGTTTCGATCAGTCCTGGAACATTTTGAGTATGCCGAGGTGCAGGTTATTGAGCCCCTGTCGACTGCACCAAAATCAATTGGTAGGTCTACCAAAAATTCTAGTAAAACTCCCTATGCCGCATCTATGTCGGTTCTTAAATGTGCTGAAAGAAAATATGGTAAGAAAAAAATTCAAAGATCCCATATGAAGATGCAGCATCTCACTAGACTAACGATGAAACTTTTGATATTCCATAGCTCTTATAAGCCACCATGAGTGACATTCTTTTACCGCGTTTTTTTTTTTTAAAATTTCAGTAGCAACTGTATGTATGACATTATCAGTAAACAAATAAGGTAGAAGGTAGCGATATCTATGGTTGTAAGCATGCATTTCAATTAATATAAGGAGTTTGTCTGCATATTAAAAAAAAAAAGAAAACTAACATTCATACAACAATGAGAATAAAATAATGTAATTAAGTTGGATGATCGTACGTACTTTAGGACTGTTTCGCTTTTAAGTTGAATAAAATATCAACTTTTATTAATTCCAGCTTAGCTAGTACTTCTGACTCCGTTTATTTTTATTTGATCTGGGATATGTCCCCAGATTGGCTTGATAATGTAATTAAGTTGGATGATCGTACGTATTTAGGACTATTTCGCTTTTAAGTTGAATAAAATACATTTTGGAGATTAAAAAAAAAACAATGAGAATAATTTGACCGGACAGATAAAACGTATAATAAGGACAAATTGGTCCCAAACAAGACGAGTGGAATTCCAGAGTAAAACGCAGAAAATGATAGGGGCAAGATGCTGCAGCATTTCATCATCAATGGAACCAATTCTAACTCTCAAACCTGGTGGATTACAACAAATCGCTCAAACTCGCACGTTCAAGGTACAATCCCAACTCCCACTTTCGACTGCTTCTTCTTTATTCATTCACATCTTTATTCATTTCACCGAATCCTGTACGTATGTCCTTTCCGGAAAAAGATTGTGTGTTTCAAATTTGGATTTATGTGATGGTGTTACTTCAGTAACGCTTGGCTGTAGAGTAAGTTTGTTTTGTTTGTTTCCTAGTATTATTTAAGAAGCTACTAATTTCTTCCAAATTATTTCAGCTGTCATTGTTTGAGCTGATTAGTTTCTTGGACATCAATTCACTAATTGAGCTGATTAGGTTATAGGGATGGATAAAAGATTTAAAGGTATTCAGCCTCATAAGTTTCCAGTTAATAGTACTATGTGGTGTTGATCACAATCGCCAATTACTCAGCTTTAGTGTATGTTCCAAAATCTTGAAAATGTGAATGTATATAATCATGGAAAACTTATTAAGGACGAATGTTTCTACTTCTAGTGTTTTTTTTTTTTTTTTAAATCCTCCAAGTGTTATGTCAACTTCATCTTGATGACCCAAAAACTGAGGAATTAGGTGTTTTTTTGTTGGCTGGTATTGCTTATAAGTGTATTGGAATTGAGAATCATACTAATTTGTCGTAAGTAATTAGGAGTAAGCTTGGTTTCCATTCGGTGGGCATGATTATTACTCTTTTGAGTAGTATGTGATGTCATTAGATAGTTAGCTTGAGGGTCTTTTGTTCGTATGCAATTATGCATTGGTGAATACATCTATGATTCGTTGGCTTGGGAACAGGCGTGGTTCTTGGATCAATTCGGAGTCCTGCACGATGGCAAACAACCGTATCCAGGTGCCATCACAACATGTACGTTCTCATATGTTAGCTTTGGTATTTTGGTAAGCTTGTTTATTTTTCTAGTACCACTTGTTATATTGGCTATAGCTGTATCTGTAGTGTCAGCCTTCCATTAGGTTTTGTAAGATGTCATGGATATATCTAAACTTCCGGTTCAACAACAGTAGAAAAGCTGGCAACTTCTGGTGCAAAGATGGTGATCATTAGTAATTCATCAAGGCGTGCATCAACAACCATTGACAAGTTGAGCAGCCTGGGCTTTGATCCATCACTCTTTCTGGGAGCTATTACCAGTGGAGAGTTAACACATCAATACCTTCTTAGGTTGGATTTTCGTGCAGTTTAAGGTTTAAAAGAAATATTTGGTTTGAATATGTTAGTATCAGAACATTGTACATGTCATAAACAGTGTCAAACTTGTTTAAACAGAAGAGATGATCCATGGTTTGCTGGACTAGGACGATCTTGCATTCACATGACCTGGAATGACCGAGGTGCTATATCTCTTGAGGTATGAATTGCTGTAGCCGATTACAATATACCTTTTAATGACTAAGCTGTTTTTTTCAAATTTTCAACCTTTCATATAATGCAGAATATGAGTTGAACTTCTGGACTAGGGGTTAAAAGATCAATTAAGAAAAGCCATGACTAGCTCATAAAAATATATAAAGCTCTTGATTTCTGTTGATGTTCTTGAATCAAACATGTGTGCTTCTTTGCATGGCAGAACTGAATATTTGCATAATAGATTAGACTCACCACGAAGCTATGGATGACTTTTCCTCCTCACCTACAGTGGTCTCAAACTCAATGAGTAAGGTCCTGAGCCTACCCAGACCCATTAAGGACCCGGACCTTGACTCTTCCGTGCGCCTTCAATATCAAGCTAGTTAGTAGTTGAACATACTAATTCTGCTGAAGACTACAAGAGTTTTGCAACCATCCAAATTGCATATTAGTTATTTAGTAAACGAATTGCTTTATTATGGCTTAGGAACATCCAAGTTCAATAGTAATTTGATTGACACTTGTATTTGCGCAAGGGTTTGGGACTCCAAGTGGTGGATAACGTTGAAGAAGCTGAATTTGTTCTTGCTCATGGTACCGAAGCTTTGGGGTGTTCCTCTGGTGCTGCAATACCCAAGAATCTTGAGGAACTGGAGAAAGTTCTGGAACAATGTGTGGCTAAAAAGATCCCTATGGTAGTAGCCAATCCTGATTTTGTCACGGTTGAAGTTAGAGCTCTGCGCGTAATGCCTGGTAATGATATGATTTCTGCAGTGTTTGGCCCCTCATGAAGTTCATGATAACAAGATTACAAAATTTATTTAAAAAAAAACATCTTTTGCATCTCTTAATATTGATTTTTTTACATATTGTCTGATAGGGACATTGGCAGAGAAATACGAGAAGCTCGGTGGAGAAGTGAAATGGATGGGCAAACCTGGTGAGGTAAGTTAAATGATATATAGAAAGTCTAAAAAGTAGTCTTCTTTTAATTTTTATGCCTTCGTATGTAGTATATCTTAGCCCATAATGGCTATTAGTTGCAAAGCAGATAGCAAGAAACAAAATAAAATACAATGAAGGCCATATGCGTTCTTCTTTTGAATGAATAATGCCTTAATACTTTGTTGCCCAAGTTGACATTCCTCACGATAAATGCGAATGGAATGTCGAGCTAATATCACAGAATACATCTTCCTTGAGCATGTATTATACAATAGTTAATCTTGAGAATGGTTTGATGCCTTTTGTTTAGTCTCAACACATTCTGAATTATCAACAGATAATATACAAATCAGCCATGAAAATGGTTGGCGTGGACGCTGCTGACTGTATTGCTGTTGGAGACTCGCTGCACCATGATATTAAAGGTGCTAATATGGCTGGGATATCTTCGGTTTTCATTACTGGAGGGATCCATGCAAGTGAACTTGGACTCCAGCATTTTGGAGAAACTGCAGAGGATTCTGTCATTCAAACACTTGCCAGGAAACACGATGCTTATCCATCGTACGTCATTCCTGCATTCACATGGTGAAACTGCAGATTGATTATCAATTTTCGAGCTCTACGATGCTTATTTTGAAGTGGAGAACTTATACTACTAAGATGACTTAATTAGAACATTGTGTAATTCTGAAAATGAATCTTTAAAACCAAAATGAATTGACAATAATCTCGTTGCAAGCTACTTTAGTCTTTTGAAAGTATAAAATTATGTGCGTAATTTTCTCTTTTAGGTGTTAAACTCCACTTCATAGTGATTGGATGGTTGCACTTGTAGGTTTATTGGGGACTCGGGACACTGTTTAGGTGTGGGTTAGACTAACATATCGAAAAACTTTTTGGGAGACTTCGGATCATTTTTCATGCATCATAACCTACAAATCTGGACGAAAATTGGACATTTTAGACCGTCTCATATTCCAAAAAAATACACAAATGGAACGGCCGCATGGACAGGCTTATTGTACACGACACGTTGTTCTGGTGTGGGTAAGACTAAATCGTCGAAATTTGTGGGTATAAGCACACGAAAACCGGTAAAATCGGGTTTCGGAGCTCCGATTTTTTCTTCTAACTATTGGGTCCCACCCACACAAAAATGACCCCCTGAGTCCATTGAGCCCATTTTCAAAGCCATACGGATAGTCTAAAGTTGCTATCTAGGTCTGAAATCACTAAAAGCGCGCGTGAATTCCGGGTTTCGAAGGCCATAATGTTGGGATAAAATGGCTGATACTATGTAAGATATGCATTTTTCAACTCTAAATGAATCAATTGAGATGGTCGTGCAATTTATTTCGAAAAAGTATGTGATTGGCAAAACGTCGAAATTTGTGGGTATAGGCACACGAAAATCGGGTCCCGGAGGAAAAAAAAAAAGCTCTTCCATCCTCTCTCCAATTTTCTCTCTCTACCGTACAAATGCTCTCCCCCAATCTGAGCAATTGTGCCCCACGCGCCTCCATTTAAACACAATTGGAGATTTCCCTTCCCGTTCCGGCTAGGATGAGACCAACCGGAGGTGATGCAGGAGAGCAGGACGTTCCATTGACTCATGGCATTCAACAGGAAGGCTATGAGGAAGAATACGATGTTGAAAATGATACAGTGCTGGAGGAATCCCTAAACCCTAATCCCATTGAGAGGGAGAATGATCAGACTCATAGAGGTGAGAATCACGATGATATTGGCTATGCTCGACCTCATGAAGCAAAGCGATGGAGCTCGTTGTTCGCCGGAAACAGGTTACCGAAGAATGGAGCGGCGCTCCAATACCACGCGCCATCCAACACACAGGTAGTTGAGTTTACTGATGAAGATGTGGCTGAATCGATTAAATATTGGGAGTTTACATTATTTGGTAGTGTGATGGGGACTCGGGTTCCACTGGAAGCTATACATCGATTTGTGTTGACAAATTGGCCAAAGGAACCGCATATACATCTAGCTGATAATGGTGTGTTTGTTTTCCGATTTAATTCTGAAGAAGATTTGCAGGTTGTGTATGGTGGGGGACCATGGATGGTAAAAGGCCAGTTTCCCCTGTTTTTAAAACGTTGGGGTCCTGGAGAAAAGTTAGAGAAGAACTCTCTGAATGTAATTCCAGTGTGGATAAAACTCCCTAAACTTGATCTTCAATTTTGGAATGTAACTATGTTGGGGAAGATAGCTAGTATGGTGGGTAAGCCTTGCTACATTGATAAACTGACAACGACTAAGGAACGTCTGAGCTATGCTAGAATTCTTGTTGAGGTTGAATCTGGGAAGAAATTATTGGATTATGTCCTCTTACAAGGTCCAGATGGCAAACAAGTGAGGCAGCATATCGAGTATGAATACAGGCCTTTGCAGTGTTACAACTGCAATCACTTTGGACATGCCAGTAAAGATTGTCCCAGAAACAATGCCACAAGGCAGGTTTGGCAGCCAGCAGCCCAGCAGGAGACCATTAATGAGACTGCACAGATAAATCAGAAGGAAACTAGTGCAGCAGTGTCAATGCCGGCTGTTGTCCCTGTTACTATTACTGAGAAATACTCTGCTTGTACTCCTAGCAATGCACCTGAAAAAAATGCTACACCTCAAGTTTTTACCTCGAAAGATCATCTAAGTGCTGCTAGGTTGAGTGCTCAGGCTAGACAATCACAAATGGCCCCAGTTCAACTCTCTACTCAGTCTGGTCAGAGTTCCATGCACAAGAGCCCTAATCCTAGTGCAGTCCCCTACATTCCTGTGAGTAATCCAGCACCTGTAGTAAGATACAATACAAGGAGGGGTAATCAACCTGTGCAGCATATCTCTGCACCCAGATTTGGATCTTTTGAGCCTCTTATGAGTAGTGAAGAGTCAGAGCATGATGAGATACCTAATGATGAAGATTATCATCCTGAAGAACAAAGGAGACAGGAAAAACAGCAAGACAAAATAGACAAGCAAAGAAGTCAGGTTGATAGGCAAAGAAATAACAGAACTAGAGATGAAGGAGTTAGTAGCAGAGCTCAAAGAACTAATAGGCAGTTGCCTAATGGATAAGGAGCTTAATATTGGTTGTTGGAACTTGAGAGGGTTGAGTCACCCTCTTAAGTTGAGTGGTCTTTTTGATTTTCTTAGAGTCAATAAATGTCAGATATGTGGGGTTTTAGAAACTCACTTGAAGAATAAACAATATACTAAGGTGGTGGAGCAGTTAAATAAAGATTGGGAGGTTAGTTCCAATGTGGAACTACACTCTAATTGCAGAATTCTAGTTTTGTGGAAGGAGGACAAGATAAAGTTACACATACTCAAGAGTACATCTCAATTGGTGCATTGCAGTGTGGAGGCTAAAGATGGTTCATGGATTGGTAAACTCACTTTTGTTTATGCTTTTAATACTGAAATTCAGAGAAATCAGTTGTGGAGAGACTTGAATCATATAAGTGAAGGTATGAAAGATCCCTGGTATGTTGCGGGAGATTTCAATGTGGTGTTGGACTCTACTGAGAAAACTAACAAGGAAGGAGACACTTATGTGATTGGGGATGAACTCAAAGATGTGGTGGACTATTGTGGACTGCTTGATCATAGGTATGTTGGTCCTGTGTATACTTGGACTAACCACAATGTTTTCTGTAAACTGGACAGGGTTTTAGTGAATGGGGAGTGGCTGTGTATGCACTCTGAAACTAGTGTTCAATTCTTGGCTCCTGGTATGTCAGACCATACCCTAAGTGTAACTAGAGTCTTTAAAGATCAAGGCAAAAGGGGCATACCATTTAAATTTAAGAACATATGGGCCAGTGATGATAAATTTCTTGATATTGTCAAGACCCAGTGGGACATTCCAGTTCAAGGTTGCTTACTCTATCAGGTAATCCAAAAGCTTAAGAAGCTTAAGGTGGCATTCAAAGATCTGAACACTAGAAGATACCAACATTTAGAGAGGCAATTGGAAGGCAAGGCTGACATGATCAAAAAGTTGCAGTTGCAGTCTCTTAATAATCCTGTTGCTAATATTGATCTGAGTTTGCTGAAGGAAGCTAAGGAGGAACATGCGTACATATTTGACCTTTGGCAACAACAACTTCTCCAGCAAGCTAAGACTGAGTGGAGGAAGGATGGTGATTGTAGCTCTCGACTTTTCTATCAACAAGTTCAGGCTAGACGGAGATTTAATTCCATACATATACTCCATGATGATGCAGGCCGGACTTTGACTAGCAGAGCTGACATTGTGAACAATATCTTACAGTTTTACACTTTATTATTTGGCACTTCTACTCAGGTTATTGATTTGGATGCTTCTGTCTTTGAAGAAGGGTCTCTTGTTACTGCAGCTGATAACAACTTCTTGAGGATTGTGTTCAGTAATGATGAAATAAAAAAGGCTTTATTCAGCATGAGTGACCATAAATCTCCGGGGCCAGATGGTTTCAATGCTCTATTTTACAAGAAGAGTTGGCATGTGATCAGTCCATTGGTGTGTGATGCAATTAGAGAATTTCATAAAACAGGCAAATTGCTTGCTCAACTCAATGCCGCATCTGTGTGTTTGATTCCCAAGAAAGCTAATGCATCTACTATACAAGACTTTCGGCCTATAGCTTGTTGCAACATTCTATACAAGATAATCACCAAGGTTCTGACCAACAGATTTCAAGTCATTATGCCCAAACTTGTCAATCCATGTCAAAATGCATTTGTGAAGGGAAGGGACTTGTTTCAGAATGTTCATTTAGCAAAGGAGCTGATTAAGGATTACCACAAGAAACATACAACTCCACAATGTATGTTGAACATTGACTTAAGGAAGGCATATGATACCATAAGCTGGAAATTTTTGCAACAAGTGCTCACTAGCTTCAAATTTGATACAGAAGTGGTGAAGTTGATTATGGCTTGTGTGCAAACTGCCAGATTCTCCTTTTGTGTAAATGGCTCATTGGAAGGATATTTGCATGGCCAACAGGGTTTGAGACAAGGATGTCCTTTGTCCCCGTATTTGTTTGTCTTATGCATGGAATATCTATCAAGGTTACTTCAGGACAGAGTGAACAAGGCTGGAGACTCTTTTCATTATCATCCTAGGTGTGCCAGATTACAATTAACACATTTGTGTTTTGCAGACGATCTATTACTGTTTTGTAAAGGGGAGAGTGAGTCCTTGAAGGTGTTACAGGATACTCTAGCTGATTTCTCTGCAGCGTCTGGATTACAGATCAATGCACACAAAAGCTCAATGTTCCTAGCTGGTGTCTCTGAGCAAGTGAAGACTGAAATGTTCCAAACAATACAGTTCCAAGAAGGAAAGTTTCCAGTTAGGTATCTTGGTATTCCATTAAATCCTGGCCGACTCAAAATCCAAGAGTATGATGGTTTGATTAGCAAAATGATGAAGAAGATACAATCATGGGGGGCAAATAAATTGAGTTATGCAGGAAGGCTTGAACTTCTCAGATCAGTGCTTTCAAGTATTTGTACATTTTGGAGCCAAGTCTTCTCTCTTCCTGTTGGTGTTATCACCAAGATTACTCATATGTGTAGGAGTTTTCTGTGGTCTGGGTTGCCTACTAGTCACAAAGCTCCTATCTCTTGGAAGCAAATCTGTCAACCTCATGCAAGTGGGGGCCTCAACATCAAAGAAGTCTTGGGGTGGAATAAGACATTTCTCTGCGCAATGGTGATTAAGTTATCTCATTCTGGTGGTGAGCTTTCTATTTGGCATAGCTGGGTTCACAAGTATAAGTTAAATCATGCAGACATTTGGAATGTCCAAGTGAAGATTAATGATTCTAGTTGGTGGAGAAAGCTGTTACAGCAAAGAGACTACTTGAAAGCTGAATTTCCTGATTATTCATCTCAATTTTCAGGTTTGAGTAATAGTGAAATCATGAATTGCATTTACAAGTCAGTAGTTCCTCCCTTACCTGATGTTGGGTGGCAGTTCCTGGTTTGGAATGGTCTTTCAACCCCTAGAACCTCCTTCTTCTCATGGATGCTTATGCATGATCGATTACCTACCAAAAAGAGACTTTATGGATTCCATTTAGGTGAAGATGATTTGTGTGTTATTTGTGGTCTGGCTAGTGAATCTACCACTCATCTGTTTTGTCAATGCCATAAGATTCAACCTATCTTGCGGTTGTTTCTTAATTGTGTTGGGATTAGAAATATGTATGCCACTGTGAGCAGATGGAAGCAGGTGTTTGCTGCATCAAATAGGCCAAATTCTGCAGTCTTTAAAATTAGGGCCTTGACTTTCTGTGTTGTTTGTCATGCTGTATGGCAACATCGAAATAGAATCAAGTATGCTGAAGATAAGTGGAATGTCACCCAGCTTGTGCATACTATTGGAGTTGAGCTGATGGATATGATAAAGCTTAAAAGTCCTTTTAAAAAGGAGCAGAGATATGTTGTGAAGGTCCTGGAGAACTTGAGGGTTATTCTTGATAGAAATGGCACTGGAAATTGTCTGAGATGATGGATACATGTACTAGAAACTTGATTTGAAATATTGATGCAGGTAGTTCACTGGGGTATGCCCCTTTCTGTCATGTACCATGGTTATTGTGGCAATAAAAATTCAACTTCATGCAAAAAAAAAAAAAAATGAC
This sequence comes from Plantago coronopus, assembly GCA_036897195.1. NCBI lineage: Eukaryota > Viridiplantae > Streptophyta > Magnoliopsida > Lamiales > Plantaginaceae > Plantago > Plantago coronopus. The sequence goes on from JAYMSL010001006.1 coordinate 18,737, forward strand.
CCCGAATATTCCGAAAAACTTTTTCGAAATTTTAGTCTTATTCCCACGAAAACAGTGTCACGAGTCCAACAAGACTATCCATGCAGCCATCTGATCACTATAAAGTGTATTTTTGCATATAAAAGGAAAAACTACGCGCGGAGTTTTAGACTCCGGCAGGCTTTACACAGGGGATTAATGGCCCGATAGAGTGCAAAATATATATTTTACTACTCTAAACTTTACAATTGATAGGGTTGTGCACTTTATCTCGCAAAATGAGGAGGTGAAAAAAAGTCTAATTTTCGCCCAGATTTGTGGGTTATAGTGCATGAAAAATGACCCTGAAGATTCCGGAAATATTTTTCGATATTTTAGTCTTACCCACACGAGAACAGCGTCACGGGTCCAACAAGCCTACCCATGCCGCCATCCGATCACTATGAAGTGGATTTTAGCACATAAAATAAAAGGAAAAACTACGCGCGTAATTTTAGACTCCGACAGGCATTACACAGGAGA
>JAYMSL010001007.1:0-19237 GCA_036897195.1 Plantago coronopus
AAGTCCGGAGTAAATGAAGGTTGAGAAATGTGTGCAGGTGGTTTAAAATCAGAAGCGGTGGAAAAGTAAAAATGGTGGGATTTGGAGGGGAACAAATAGCCAAAACAACAGCTAATACTAGTAGTACTATTTCTCGAAGCAGATCTGCGAACAAGTGCATTAACAATAGCAGCCGCCATTAAAGATGAAGATGAAAAATACAGAAACAAACAAGAATGGAAATGAATTGGAAAGATAATGAGCTAAACAAACTAACAATCGATTGAACAGAATCTGCTCTTCTTAGTTCTTACCTGGGAAAATCGGTTGAAGGTGAATTGCAAAGCAAAATCTGATGGTTGAAGTTGGAGAGCGACGAGAAACAGCTGAAGAAGAAGGGTTATTGTGTTGTGTCCGAATCAGAATCTAAGGTAACAGCAAATGCCAGTTTTTAATGGGCTTTGTGGATTATTGTTTTTGGACTCTTCGAACACAATCATGGGCTCAACACTTGCACACTTCAGCCCATACTCAAGTCGAAATCTTTATCATGGTTTGGCATTGATTTCTTTTTTCTAATCTGGCATTTGATTTAGTTAGATGAGTTTCATGAGTTAGTTAGTTGATGATAATATTTGGACTTAAACTGTGTTTGTGAATTGTGTTTGAGTTGAATTAATGACGCTTTTTGTTTTATAAGAGAATAATAGTAGAGGTTTAAGAAGGTGTAAAAGATGTGTAAAAGTGTGAAATAAATAAATAGGACGAAAAGTTTAGAGAGAAAAGTATTTTATTGACTAAGTTAAGGCAAGGGACAGTCAAACACAAGAACGTTGTTTACCTCGTTTTTGGGCCTTAACCAAGTTCGCTAATTCAATGCGAAACAGGATGTTAATTTTTTATGTGGCTTCTTTTTCTTTCTTTAACTCATTGCTTAAAAATTTAGTTACTTTACAAAATGATGCAATCTAATACAAAACTGTTAATCACTAATACAAAATTGTTAATCACTAAGACAAAACTTATGCAAAACGGATATAAACTGTTACAAAACGGATACAAAATCGATAAAAAATGATATTGATACAAAACGTGTACTCTCAGTCCCAAGTATACAATTCACTGTTTAAAATTTTACTTACTTTTAATTTTTGAGCGTCGCACAAAACTTTACCCAATTTCGAGAATCTGTTTTATTTTGCTAAATCTTTTTTTATTGTACTGTATTAATATAATTCGAACGAGTGGTTAAGTGATATTAATTTATAAAACAAGATATTCCCTCCGTCCAGTTTAAAGTTTTCCATTCACTTTCGTTGACCTTTTTTCGAACGTAAATTACTTTTAAATCACATGTAGGAAATAAAATTAGAAAATTATATTAAAATAGTATAGATACTGAACTGTTTTAATATAATTTTTCTAATTGTTTTCGACAATATAATTTAAGTATATTTTCCGCCTGAAAAACGGTCAACAAAACTAAATGAGAAACATTTGACTGGACGAAGATAGTAATTAACAATACACTCCTCCAATGGCCATAATCCCTAGAAAACGATAATGTACAAACTTTACGAAGTTATTTTGGAGATATTTACTGGACAAAACATCGAAAAATGTTGAAGATAAATATAAGTACTTTCCATATCAAGACCGGAAAACAAAAGCGAGTGTTGATTCTCTTTAGTTTTTACGGTGAGACCGGTTAGCTTTAAATTTCCTTATTATTGAAGAAAGTAATGTAGCATGATGAGATGAAAAGTGAAAACACTTCTTTTTTTTTTCTTGAAACGGTAAAAAATAATTAGAATTCGAATCTAACTGGGATTCCTTGGTGATTAAAAATTCGTGATTTGGTTAACACTTACTATGAGTATTTAAGAGGCAATTACAACATCCTTTGGCTATCGATTAACAAAAGGGACCTGCTACAAACTAACTTTGGGTATATTATACCTTCATAGTTCATACCTTGATCAGAAACCAGCAATAACCATGGCAGCTGGACAACAATGGCCCTCTGATAGCTATCCCCTCCTGGAAGACCAACCCAGGCCCGCTGCTGTCAACGGTCGAGTCCGCCACAATTCACCCAAGCCCTCCGGCGACTGCCCTCCTGCCGTAGGAGTAATTCTAAGTGTTATACTTCTACTATGTTTTATAAGTCTTGCAGTATCTTTTAGTGGACTAGATCCAGTTGAATTCGGAGTCGAGTATGCCTCAGTTTCGTTGAACTCAAACAACATCAGCAGCAGCCCTGGTAACTCTGTGCCGGCAGAATGGAACATTACCTTCTCTGTCAAGAGTTCTGACGTAGACACCATGGAATTTAAATACTTGAGCGCCTACATTACGTCCTCGGGTGGGAGGACTCTGGTGACGATTCGTCCAGGATTTGATGTCTCTAGTTCGGAAAGAGTTGTGATGAATGCTATTGTTGCTGGTGTCTTGCCCAACTTCAATACCAGCCAAGTCAATCCGGTGACCTTTGATTTGGATTTCGAAACCGAATTTAGATACAGGACTTGGTTATTGGAAGAGTTTTCTTACGGATGTAAGGCTAGATGCAGCGTTATGAAGATTGAATTGTATCCATCTCAAACGCAGTGGACTCTGTTGGATGTGCCCGTTCGATGTAAATTGTTGGAGCTTCGCATGCAGGTGGCGGTGGAATATATTCCCCGGAAACTTCTTCGGGAGGTCTCGTCGTCGCAAGGAGGAGAAACAGCGTCGTTCTGATTCAGACGCTCTATTCTCGTGAAGAAGTAGTACCTTAGTTTTTCTATTTCAAATCTTTATTACTTAGTTTTTTGCAACCAGCAAGTTTTTCTTACAAAATTGATGGATATTTATGTTTTAACTAGAGTTGTGGTGCCCTGTGTTTTATTTCACAAACTCATTATCAAGTACTATAAGCTGCCAACCCCATCTCTACAACGAAACCCAACTCAGTCGAAACTGAGTCGAATGACTTAGGACAAACAAAAACCTAGCACTTGACAGGTATGCACTTGACAGGTATGCTCTCGAATTCATCTGCAGGGTTCTCAGCCATCAGATGGCGATGACTGATGAGAGTCTGGGAACTGAATCTTGCAATGGTGATGACTGATGAGAGTCTGGGAACTGATTCTTGCAAGTGATAGCAATACATGAAACAGCAGAGTTGACAAAAGAAGTGTTATACAGATCAATGTAATTTGGAACGAAGAAGCAATCAAGCATCGATTTGTGATAAATATGTACAAGATAATTGAATGACGTAGAATGAGAGACGAAGTAACACATTCATTGAATAAACCAATGATGCCAGAACTAGAGAACCAACAGAAGTTGATGTTACCTGGGAACTAAATCGTAGTACAAGATAAAACGGAAGAATCAGAATGTAAAACAATCAGTTCTTAAAGATTCTAAAGCTGAAGAAAATCAAGAAACAGAATACGAAGAAAATGTCCTGTAAATTCCGTGAACAGGATACAAAGAAAATGTCCTGTAAATTCCGTTAAAAATGGATGAAGAAGCTAATTAGAAACATTAAGAAACAGAAACTTATCTTATTTGGAGAACAGGATCAAAGTGTGTACTCGTTCTAACTGGCACTACCTCCCACCCGCAGATAACTTATCCATTCCTTTCATGGGCACAATTTCCCTCCCCAAACGAAACCTCAATTTCATAAACAAACCACACTTGACTCAAAACGATAGATGACTATCGAACACAAGCACCAAAAACTAGCTATAGAAGAGAAGCAAGTGATGACAGTATATCATGTATCCTATTCGATCGGATGAGTGTGTAGAGAATTAGAGATGTAGCAGGCCTCAAAATAATATAAATCTGCTCAAGTTTGTAAGCATTTTAACAAGACACTTGGATAAAAATATCACATAACACTTCTTTAGAAACAACTGAGAGCATTTAACCAACAAAAAATACTAACAGTCCTACTATCTACTCACACAAATCAAACGAGAGAACTTGGATAAAAAGAAGAGCCCAATTACTGAACCTGCTAACTGAAGTTTGCTATATCTCAGAAGAGCGAACATCACTACTACAGAAATGTAACTGATAATTCATTGAACTGAGGTATTTTAACAGCTACGTAGGAGCTTCATAAATGCGATCAGGTCATAGTTTGCTAGTAGAATCAGTACTTGCAATGAAGAAATAGACAAATTAAGAACAGCAGAAGATAGCTAAAACTTAACAATTCATCAAGTAAGATGAGAAGCAATAGAATTGCGGATACATAAACAGTCGCTATAATTCCAACCGCAACAAAAGTAAAGATCATTTCAGTACACTGAATCTGATCAGCTAGGTTTTTACAAGTGAATAGTACTTAAACTGGCACCGAGTTAGGGAGCTAAAGTACTATTTTTGTATACCTTACACGAGTGCCAATCAGTATCTTAAACATTTAACAAGCGCCTTTGTACTCTTTTGCAAACTGTTCCTTCATCTTCTAAACATCTTCAGGGTTCCTTCATCTTCTCAACATCTTCAATCTTCGGATATTTGCTGATAACAAAACAAACAATATGAAAGAGGGATAAAGTAACAAAGCCAGAAACAGAGAATTGACAGAAACAGAGAATTGACAGAAATTGATGTTACCTGGGTTACAATTCCAAATGGAAGTAGGGATGAGGAAAATACCAAATCATGCCATTAATCTTCTTATTGCTGAATTTACGCCTCCTGAGCGCTGCAATATTTTTCAAGAAAGTCTCCGCTGGATCTTTTTTGAACAAATTTTCTCTAGTAGTAAATAATCTAATAACATCTTCCTTGCCCATAATATCCAACAACACAGAGATTGTCTCTTTGAGAGAGTTTTCAGGATAAAACAGCATCTTGTAATTACCTAGGATCATCTTATTAGCCTCATCTGCAGAGAAGCCTAAATCTTCGACCAACTTGAATTTAGGCTTAATACATGTCTCAATACACTCGTAACAAAGCTCAGGCTCTTGTTGAATGATGAGCTCTAAACGATAATCGGGAAAGCCTTTCTCTTTCAGAAAAGAGACCACCAAATCGCCATTCCGTGGGTCTTTCATACGACGTGAATTGACAGCTAAAATAAAACATGTCCAAGTATCGAACTTGTATTTTTTAATAAAATACTTTCTAAGTCTGAGAATAAATTTACGAGATGGTGTAGGTTTAATAGGTCCTGTAGGTTCTTTAGGTGGATTAGAGCGGAACTCTGGACTAGAGCGGATCTTCTTAAATTCTTCTGCGAACTTAGCAGTGTAGTGCAAATAATCCCAAGGGATCTTGGGAAATTTTGGACTTTCGTCTTCTTCTTTCTTAGAAGAGGATGTACAGAACAAGTGCAATAATGGAGAAGATGAAGAAGAAGAAACAGCATACAGATGGGATTTGGAGAAGATAGGGGTAATACTACAATGACTAGCAGTGAAAGCAGCAGATCTACGAACAAGAGCAGCAGCAAGAAGACGAGCCATTGATGAAAGAAATTGTTGCCAGAAATTGATGGTACCTGGATGAACGAACAAGGGAAATCACAAATTCAGCAATTAGCACTGAAGAAAGATTCGACAAGGGAAGAAACTCGAAGATGGATTTTGGTGAAATTGATGTTACCTGGATGAACGAACAAGGGAAATCACAAATTCAGCAGCAATTAGTACTGAAGAAAGATTCTACCATGGAAGAAACTCAAGAAAGACGAAGGAAGAAGATGGATTTTGGGGGAAAATGGAAACGGACAAAATAAGGGTGTGTGTGTGTGCGGCGGATAATTGAAAAAGAAAAACCAGTGAAACTCTACAGGTAACCCTAATGGGCTCTAAGGCCCAAGCTCAAGTTTGCAATTTTAGAGCAAAAACAACGGGGAAATTATATCAAGTACACTACAGCACACTCAGAAAAAGGCAAAACAGTGGTCGAAATTAAATTGCGTTTTAATCAAAAATCTGTACATTTAGAGTGTGGATAATTACTGCAAAATGTAACAAAAAGTACAATTTAACTCATAATGTACAGATTATTGCAAAAGTCTTTTTTTTAATTTTAAATAAGGAGTAAGATGTTTTTTGAAAACATCGGTGTTGATCTACCATATTTTGTAATTTACCCAAAAGCAAATAGTTTTAATTTGATTTTAAGATTTAGGGTTTGATTGGTTCGGAAATGTTACAAGATCGTAACTTTTATTTGAAATTGGCAAAGAATTAAATACCTTTTATTTAAAATCAGCAAAGAATTAAGTAACTTTTTTTTGTAATCCTGGTGTGAAATTCGGCAGGTCGACCCGCGTAACCTGCGACCCGGAGCCCATTACGTGCCGAAAATTACCTAAACCCAGAAAAACCTGCCACCTTGAAAAACGCAAGTTTTTCCTGGGTTGACCTGATTCTATGCAAAAAAGATAAAATTGAGAAAGGGGAAAAATAGCCTAGCCGTAAACAAAATACAACATAAACATCTTTTTTTTTTCTTTTTTTTTCTTCATTTAACCATAGTGAACTTTTCTGAGACATTATGTATAATTTATGATTTGATGAACTTAAGTATAGAATATCGAGTACTCTCAACTCTCAAGTATTGTGCGACATAATTATGCTAACTTGTAATGTTGAAATTTCTTTTATTCTATAATTATATTATACTATTAGTAATATGGACCAACTATTAATCGTATGGAGACAACAAATGCAGATCAGTTGATATATAACGTTTCACCTTCAACCAACAGGTCTGGAGTTCGATTCACACCTTTGCCTTTTAAGAAAAAATCATTTGGAAGTAAAAATGAACATGTTGATGGGTTGAATGTATCATATACAAGTTGTGACTTTATATATATATATTTGCATACTTCATGTATCGTCCGGGTTGACAAATCCCGTCTGGTAGGGAGGCCGGGTCCGGATTTCAAACCATAGGTAATCAGTAAATTATTACAAATTAAAATAAATTTGTAAACTTGAGTATCTGAATTCTATACCTCTTACTTGCAACTCCTCCAGTCTATCCTATAAGTATCTACAATTAAGCAATTTAAGTCGGCCTGTTGTTAAAATTTTAAATTGAAACTACGTTTGATCAAATATTTTGCACTAGTTAGTTTCGCTTTTTGATGTTCTGGATATGCGTTTTTTAAACACAATGCACTTATTTTTGCATCCAAATGTGCAGTTCTGAAATACCTTCTCCCCCTATACATTTATGAATTATGAGAACGTTAGTTGGCATGTAAACGGAATTTCAACCCGAACCTGTCGGGCTTTTAGCATAATTTCCGGCAAAAAGGGAACCAAGGAGCTGCAAATAAGCAGGAGATCTAAAGCCTGCATGGCAACTACTAAAATAAAACAATCTTTTCAATGTACTGCCAGACGAATCTGAGTCTCCGCTCGATTTCCTTTACCCAACCACACCTTCGAAAACATCTCCTCGATCACCAGTCACCACGATTAGACAGTCAAACAAAGAATCCAACGATTATACAGCAAAATGGTGTTTTTCATAACCAAGCCACAAGTGACTCAAAAGCATAGAGGACTATCGAACACAAGCACCAAAAACTAGCCAGAGAAGAGAAGCAAGTGATGACAGTATATCACGTATCCAATCCGGATGAGTGTGTAGAAATGCAGCAGGCCTCAAACTAATATAAACCTGCTCAAGTTTGTAAGCATTTTGACAAGACACAACATATCACACATATACTCTTACAGTCCTCTATCTACTCGAACAAATTAAACGAGAGAACTTGGATAAAAATAAGAGCTCAATTACTGAACCTGCAAACTGAAGTTGATATATTTCAGAAGAGCGAACAACACTAGTACTACAATGTAACTAATAATTCATTGAACTGAGGTATTGTAACAGCTAGGAGCTTCATAAATGCGATCAGGTCATAGATTGCTAGTAAAATCAGTACTTGCAATGAAGACTTCACGTAGTTCATGTGCATACGGAGCAACAAATTTCTCAGAGAACGTCTTGTTGGACATGGTACAAAGACTTGGCAGACCTGGCCATTTGTTGATTAGACTCTTATTTTCCAAAGCTTTTAAAACCTGCAGTCTTGGTTTATACCTCTTTTTAACACTGTTGGTAAATGCCCTCGGTGTGTTAACAATGCAAGACATGTCATACTTCCCAGTCTCGAGTAGAATCTCAATTACCTCATTTATCTTCGGCGTTGATACAGCAATCACTACTGGATATTTCCTAAACACTCTCAAAATGTCATCTTCCGAAAAGCCCAAACCCCGAAAGCTCTTGAGTTTGAGCTCCAAAGTCTCAGTAGACATCGCACTAACAGCTTTAACAGCATAAATGAACATTTTGGAAGACCTCTGGACACCCATCTCATCAGCCTTATGCACACATCTTCTCAAATTTTCTGGATTTAGCGTAAAGACCAAAGGTATAGTATATATGAGGCTACCAATCTGCTCACTTTCTACACCACAACTTTTGAGGTATTCAATATTTGGCAACATAGTCTTCTCTGGATCTGCATAGAACACGTTGGGAAATTTCTTCATGAGTTTAATAACATTATCATTCGATCCCAAAACGCCCTTCAACACAGAGAGCCTGCGCATAGTTGAGCTTGATGCACGGTACAGAATGGAGAAATCACGTCCAAATAACTGAGTAACCTCATCCGCAGAGAAGCCGAAATCGTGGAAAATCTTGAATTTGGGCTTAACACCCGTCTCAACACACGCAGAGAGTAACCCAGAATAATGCTTAACGATTCTTTCTAAATGGGCATTGGAAAAGCCACTCCGTTTGAGAAAAGAAAGGAGCAAATCGGGATTCTGTGGGTTTCTCGAACGAGCTGAAACTGAGGCAAGTTTGGATGCAATTTCAGGAGAGAAATCGAATTTGTGAATGAAGAAGTCAGGAGTAAATGAAGGAATGGGGTTTGAAATTGGCTTTTCAGTAGAGGCGGTAGAGAACAAGTGTGCTAATGAAGATGAAGAAGAAGAAACATCATAGAAATGGGATTTGGAGAAGAAAGAGGTAATACTACAATGACTAGTACTGATAACAGCAAATCTACGAACAAGAGCAGCAGCAACAAGACGAGCCATTTATGAAAGAGGGATGAACAAGAATAGATAATCAACTAAACTAACGATGCCAGAGACAGAAAATCGACAGAAATTGATGTTACCTGGATGAACGAACAAGAGAAATCACAAATTCAGCAGCAATTAGTACTGAAGAAAGATTCTACAATGGAAGAAACTCAAGAAACTCAAAGATGGATTTTGGTGAAATTTGCTGAAAACTGGAAACGGACAAGAGAAGCTAAGGGTGTGTGTGCGCGCGCGGCGGATAAACGGAGAAGACAAGCTGATGAATAGGTAACCCTAATTAGCAAAGAATTAAGTACGGGTGGGATTCGGGCTGGACGAGACGGGTTTGGGTTTCGGGACAAAACGGTTCGGGTTCGGGACTTCTTTTTTTTGGGATTTATAAACAATATCGAATTCAGGACGAAACGGGACCGTTTGGGACATATTCTTTATAAAGTGCAAAATGTACAAATGCATGTTCTTGGAGAATACTTTGTTGGTGGGCTCGAATTTGCTTGTTTCGTGCTTCGGGTATTTAATTTTCCGATCCGAACGGGCTTCGGGCATTTAATTTTCCGACCCGAACGAGCTTCGGATATTTAATTTCCCGAATTTTCCGACCCAACGGGTTTCGGGTATTTAATTTCCCGACCCGAATTGGAAAAACCCGAACAGTTCGGGACGGGTCGGGAAATCCCGGTCCCGAAGTCGAACCCTAGAATTGAGTAATGCAATGTTATTTTCACCTTAAGTTCAAATCCGTTCAGATTTTGTTAGTTCAAATTTGTATTTCACTTCAAATCCATTCAATTCAGTTTAGTTCTGAAATCCTCAGCTGAAAAGAATAGAGCCTGGCTATTTTTCTTCGACAAACTATGACAAATAAAATAATAAATCTGTAAACCTGTGCATTTCAAAGCTTGAACTCTAGACCTTTTATTTGCAACTCTTCCCCTCAACCACTAAACCATTTTATGAGTCCCTACAATTAAGAAACTTAAGTCGACATGTGGTGAAAATTTTAGTTTGAAGCTACGTTTGATCAAATTTTTACACTGGTTATTTTCGTTTTCCGATGTACTAAATATGCGTTTTTGAAACACGGTGTACTGATTTTAATCCAAATGTGCAGTTCTGAAATACCTTATCCTCCTATACATTTATGAGAACGTGGGTTTACATGCAAACGGAATTGCAACCTAAAACCCGACAGGCTTTTCAACATGCAAATTTCCGGCAAAAAAGTACCAAGTAGATGCAAAACCATGGTCAAATCCATTTTGACATGCAAATAAGCGAATTAATCAAACCCTTACTAATTCGCGACTTAATATTTTACCACAATTTAAATTAGCTTCGAATTAGGTAACCATGGATGATTGTGTGGCGTCTAAAAACATGTATCTAAGAACATGGTTTATGATATTTACTATACGTCTATACATGTCTCATATATTACAAAGTTTTAACCTTTTTCACCTATCTTACTAGTTAAAACGTTTTATAAATACCAAGTAGTTTTCACTTTTAACCTATGTTTTGAAAACCGGCGGTTCGACCCGGGTCGACCACGAACCGGAGGCCTACCGGTCCCGAAGGTCCAAAAAACCAGAAAAAACCAAAAACCACGAAGAACCGTCAAAAAACCGGTAGACCCGGCCTAAAAACCGGGTTCAACCCGGGTCTGACCCAAAAAAAAAAAAAAAAACTGAAGAACTAGCCCTAATTAAACACGGCCTCTACTTTTCTGCTACTTCGTTTCGTCTCCAGCTCCACAGCCGCAATCGGCAACCCATCCGCCGCCTCGCCCTCCGCCTCGTCCTCCCCCTGCAGCCTCTCCGGATCGTAACACTCAGCGGCTCCGCCTCTCTGCACCTCTCGGGACTCTTCCTCTCCGGTAAGTTTACCTTCCTCTCCGCCTTGATTCTGTTTGATTTATGTCTAGTTTTTTATTAAGATTACCTTTAGCTTCCTCTCTAGTTTTTGATTTTGTTTGATTTCTGTCTAGTTTTTGATTAAGTTTACCTTTAGCTTCCTCTCTAGTTTTTTATTCTGTTTAATTTCCGTTTTTTGTATCTCCGGTAAGTTTTCTGTAAATAATGATTTATGTTTGATTTGTAGGAAAATGGAGAACACTCAACCAACTCCACCCTCATCCACTGCTTTTGTAGGAAAATGGAGAATCAAGCTTAATCAGTTGTAGTTGTTTTTTTGTGACTTTGTTCAAGTGAACTTGCTTTTGTTATTTATTTGAACACTTGTAGTATTCTATCATTATGATTTGTGACTTGTGAGACAATATTTATGTTTTATGGATGGATCAATAGCTTATTTATTATGAATTTCTATAATTATAGTTAAAATATATCATATAATATAAGAAATATAATTTTAAATATTTATTTGTTCGACCCGAGTCGACCCGAGTCGACCCGTGGTTCTTCGAACCGCGAGGTCGTCCGGGTCGATGTCCGGTTCTGGTTTTCAGAACATAGTTTACAACCCCAACCCTCGAAAATCTACAGGTATAATTGAATATGTAAGAATTATAGTTCATGTATTTCTATGACTATACCAATCAATGCAAGTACAGTTCTTGCACACTCAAAAATTATTACTTCCTCCGTCTATGATGAGCTTCTCATTTTATTATTTTGGGTATTCTTTTAAAACTTTCCGTTTCCATTTTTATACATCTTATTTCTACTAACAATAATAAATATATTAAAAAATAATCATCCAATGTTATTTTCTTTCATATATGGGTGGGTAGCGAGGAGTGAACAGTTGACAAATTGCCACCCACCCGTCTATACATATACCAACTTTTTTAGTTTTACAACTTCAATTTTCAAAGTTCAAAACTTGTTTTGGTATTGTATTTTGTAATTTGGATTATGAAGTATTGACTTCTTTTGGTCTTTGTAATTTTGTATAATGAATTAGTTTTTGTAATTTTGTATAATGAATTATTGACTTCTTTTGGATATGCATTAAAATTTAAGACTTATTATTTCATAATTGTTTTGGTATTTTTTGTGTGATATATTATCTATTTAAAACACCCGCCTTTCGTCCGCCACCCACCCGTGTTTAATCGTCAACCCACCCGAGGCGGTTAGATAAAAAACACACGCATACGATTACTGAATTAATCAACACGGCGTAGACTGAGAGCACCCGTACCCACCCACGTACACCCCTTCGTACTTTGGAATCTAAAATAGTAATAAAACAGTTCACAATTTCACATACCTCAAGCTCAAAGTTCCCTGAGAGCAAAATGTAACCTGGACTGACATGTATTAAATTCAGTTGCAAACCAAGTGAAAAGGTATTACTTCCGTCCCACAAAACTTTACCTACTTCCCATTTTTGGATATTCCACAAAACTTTACCTATTACCAAGTAAGGAAGCTACCCAACACATTAAAACATTATTTTAAGGGTCCATTACATCTACACCCCCTCATAGATGTCGCAATTACACTTGAGACCAATTAGATCAACATTTACATCCAGGTCCACGGAATCAATTTTTTTAACTTTATCAACAAAACAACCAAACATGGCCTTAAACTAATTTTCAATAATATCCTTCAAGTTTTAATTTTTATTTTTAACCCCAATTCTTAACTCAATTTTCAAAATTACCCCTCCATCTCAACCTTCTTCCTCCTTCACCTTCTTAAATTTTTAATTTTTTTTTTTGTTGAAAAACTCCATTAATGGAGCTCAGGCTCCCATGGCGGAGCTGTAAACAGCTCCGCCATGGGAGTTATTACAGCTCCACGACGGAGCTGTAACAGCTCCGCCATGGAGCTGTAACAGCTCCGATGGCGGAGCTGTTTGGAGCTGTAAAGCTCCGATGGCGGAGCTGTTTGGAGCGGTAAAGCTCCGATAGCGGAGCTGTTAGCTCCGCCATCGGAGCTCTAAACAGCTCCAATGGCGGAGCTGAACAGCTCCGCCATTGGAGCTGTTTAAAGCTCCATTAATGGAGCTCAAGTTGGGGAAGAAGATGGAGGAAGAAGAAGGTTGAGGAGCTCAACTTGAGCTTCATTAATGGAGTCTTCCATTAACAAAAAAAAAGAATTAAAAAAAAATAGATGAGGAGGAAGAAGGTGGAAGAGAAGTGGTAATTATGAAAAATGAAAAAGTTGTGGGTGAAAATACAATTAAATAAAGTTATCAAATTGCAATATAGTCCAAATGTTAAAAGATTTGTTTGTTGTTGATTTTTCAGATTTTACTATTGGACTTAAGTGTAATTGATGATCTAAAAGGATCCAAGTGCAAAGTGTGTATCTATCAGGGGGTCTGATAGTAATTGTCCCTATTATTTATTAAGGTATTAACTTCTTTAGCAGAGATCTACTATTCTTGAAGTTTGGATGTAGTAACTAATTCATGAAAGCATCTTTGGTTTCAGCTACATGTTCATGAAGGAAGTTGTCAAAAAGCAACTTTTCTGATTCGTCTTTGTATCCGACGAATTTTTAATGTGATTGTATTGTGTGACCTCTGAAATGGCAGCATAGAAGTTTGCCAGACAATTGAAGCAGAAGGTGTGTTGGAACCTCTCATAAATTTGCTGAAGAACAGTACGTCCTGCCACGCCTTGACAGGAATGGTACTGCAGTTTATTTTCTTATTACAACATATATCAAGTGATTCAGTCTTGGTCTCTAAGGATATCCTACTTTTATGACTGCAGATTCTGAATATTCTTCCTCGGGTTTTAGACCCTAACAAAATGAAATCAAAGGTCTGTGGCTACTACTTTATAATGATCATCAGGGATTTCAAAATGTCTGCCTTGAGGAACTAAATCTCTTGGAATTTTTACTTTTTTAGTTTTACGGTGGACCTGTGGAAGATATAAAGAAGGATTCGGATTTCATAGAGATCCCAGCTGCAGCTAAAGAAAGCGAGATGATTTCAGCAACAACCCCCAGGTTCTTTCCTGTTTAATCTAAATTAAAGCATTGGTTTCAATTTTAACCAGAAGACATGATGGTTACTCTGATAAGGTAAATTAGAGATAGCTGGAAATTTGTTGCGTATGATCAGCTTTCATATAAGCGGCCATCTCTTCCTTTTACAAGTTAGTGATGAAAAATTACACAAGTTTGCATTTGATTTTTTTTTTTTTTGTCTGTTATCAAGCAATCAAGATTATAGCTCATGTAGCCAAAGTGCCAAACAAAACTAATAGTTGTTCAAAAACTACTCTGGCAGCTCGCAAATTGATTCAACTTTGCTCTCATGTCTCGTGGACATCTTGAAGACATCAAGCCTTGAGCTACAGAGGAAAGCTGCTTCCATTCTGGAGTTTATTGCAGTGAGCAAGCGTCACGCAGTGTTACTTATCTCGTTAAACATTGAAGCTGGTCTCCAGGAAGTCTTTGAACGGAAATCTATAAGAGGTACTGGATACACGCTGCTTAAAGAACATGGTATCTATGTTGGAACTAGAAGACAGGTCATATCTCTTTGGTAGGTTAAATTATGCAAACACCCTTGGGATCTAGCTTATTTATGCAGAGACACACCATACTGGGAAAGTAGACATGCTGAGATCCAGGACACAAGGCATAAGTTTCTCAAAATTCACAAAATCTGGCATAAGTCCCAGTAATAATTGTTTTCTTATAATAATTTTCGAAATAAGCTCCGGTACACATTGTTTCAGATTTGACATTATTTGGTGAAACCTTTAAGATCGACACGTAGACATCAATTTTGTTATACGATTGCATCAGCAATTGCATACTATATGAATATAATGTTTTACACGTGAGTTCTGCCTGTGTGTGCATCACCTAAGGGGTAAATGCAGAAATTACTTTTCATCAGTATATGCTGAACAGATAGCTAATTAATGAAGTTCCATGTTAGCTTCCAAAATGCTGCTTCATGTAAATGTAGCCCACATCTTCACTCTAACGTTTGTCACCAATAGCAGGAAAGGAGTACGATATAGATGATGAAGAACCAGTACAGCACATCTTAGAACTCGAAGAAGTCGGTCTAACAGTCTCTGCAGCTTCAAGATTACTCACAAGACTGCTTGATTATGATGAGTTCCGACAAACTACCAACTTAAAACATTTCATAGATTTGCTTCGTGACCTTCTCGTGTCTCCCATTCCTGTGAGGTACAAGGACCGAGTTGCAGCTTGCCTAGTCAAACTCAGCTCCTTTACAGGTCCTAATCCAGAAGTCAAGAATCTAATCAAAGTAGAAGTTACCCTTCACGAAGCCATCCCTAGGCTGGTTGAAAAGCTCGAGAACTCCTTTTCTCCAGAAATTCAGGAAGCTGCTGTTTTAGAACTTTATGGAATAATGTCAGGGGGGTCGTCAGAGTCGGTAGATTTCATCAGAGCTGTTGCTTCACGTGGGGGTATTTTTCCGATAGTGAAGCTCATGGAAATTTGCAGTGATCACGCTCTAGAGGCCTGTTTGGCTATACTGAGCGATTTGAGTATTGATAGCGAAAATCATGCTGCTATTATAGCTGCTGGAGCAGTTCCGATCCTGAAGAAGATTGTACAGTCAGAAAGGCCAGAGTGGATGCGTGCTCTTCGGTTGCTCCGTACTCTTCCTACATAAGAGGAAAAGAGAACTTGTAGTCTACAGCTAGACAAGAATCCATCATGTGATGTTAATGACTCCATTATGCAAGGGAAGTCTCTCCATCATATTTAGATAGGAAAAAACTATAGATGAATTTTGTTGTACAAGTACAAACTGCTGCTAAACTGAAACATGGAGTGTAGTGCTTAGATGGGGTCCCTAAGACATGCGTTATGCGTAGATCTTGTGACTGAAAATTCGCATAAAATGTTTATCGTGCCTGTGTCTTATGATTGATGTGAATGAATTTAAGCTCGACTTTTTGAGTTATATCGTGGTTGTTTTAACTTTTTCACCGCGGAAATTACCCTTGAGAAGGTTTTTTTTTTTTTTTTTAACTACCAAAAAAAGAGATATTTGTATAAATTTGTGGCCTGCCTTTCTATGGCAGGGTTTTATCTGGAAGTCTTTAACTTCATTGCATTTGCATCTATTTGGATTCTCAAACACACTGCAATGGCTATCCTCAACTACAACTCCATAGCAAAGCCTACTCAAACTTTTGCTTCCTCTTCTCCTTTACCAAACAATATGTCTCCTTCCCATATAAAGCCTAAACCCAGTAAACATCTGAGCAGTAAGCTGCAACAGGAGAATCTGAAGCAGCAGAAAAGAACGGAGAAGCCATCTGTTCTGGAAATCGAACGAGCAATCGGTGCTGGCATATTCCGTGATAGAGATCCTGACAGGTAAACACAACCACAAAAATCTTATCTTTTTATCTGATTTTAACTTGTAAGCTGCATTGTTCTAGCAACTTCTTCTTTTTTCCGTTTAACTTTGTTTTTACAATTATGTCAGTGAACCTGGAGAGGAGAAGGAGGGTTTAGCTGACAATGTGTTTAAAAATTCGATAATGTCTGAAGGATCCCTGGAGAAACAGCTCAGGGAGACTGGAGAATGGCTCATTGAACGAACTGAAATGAATTCAAGCTCTTATGGTACGTTCTTTTTCGAACTATCCATTAACGAATTTGTTTAGCTTGTCGTACTAATTTTTTTAGGGGAGCCTTGGCAATACAGTAAGTTGTGTATATGCAGAGTTTGCTCATGTGCTTATGTCTGCAAATGGCCTCTTTGTGAAAGTGCAAAATTTGAGGCTGTGTTGTGTAAAAAAACAGTCACACATCATCTGAGTTTTATTCCTCTCTGCTTGTGCTTCTGTTTAATTGCACCAATACAGAGATTTCTGGAGGAAAATCGGTTTATTAAAGTTATGTTGCGACTCCGCCTGAAGATTGTAAAAACTTCCTTTTCTCAGTTTCGCTGATGACAGATTATTCTAAACTAGTCATGCCTTCCAATAGCTCAAGTCTGATAATGTGGAGTACTTTTCATTAGGCCATTTATGTGTTTGGCCTAAACTAGAAGTTTGAACTTTGAAGATAAGAGAGAGACACTGTTATTTGGCAGATTCGACATACATTAGGCCTATTATGTGTTTCTCCAATCGATCCATTGATTTTGTTTCTGTCCACCTTTCTGCTTTGTATTCTAGATTAACCACATTTGAATCAAGTTTTGGTTCTACATAAACCAGATCCCCAAATGAACATACGGGTCTGGTAATACTTGTGTACATTCAGATTAGATGTGATCTCCCCTAATCATCAAACACCAGCATTGACTTGTTTGATATTTGTGGTGCAGGAAAGAACATTCTAAAGGCTATGTATGTGTGGGTTCTGCCAATGTGGATAGTCGCGTTTATGTTAGTTTCCGGGGCAGTAAAACTGCCGTATATCAGCCCCCTTCTGCAAGATTTGTTTTCATGAAGAGCAACTCATTACAGCGCATGTATAGCTGATATACACATACATAAACAGAACATTTGCAAACTTGATAATTACAAGAATATACATAAATCTGCAAATAGATTGACAGTATGTATGAGGTGGAATGTAGATTGAAGTTTTTGAGAATCTAGATAGGTTAAGTTTGTTGACCTTCCCATATAGATTCTATGACTATATATTGACCTGGAGTAGAGCAGCCATTGTTGAATGCATTTAACAAGAAAATGAAATGATAAATTATGTTTAAAAAGTCTCTAATTGGAATTCATGGTTTTGACCTTGAGGCTTGGTGCTTGAGTAAGTCTGATAAAAAATCATGTCCTTTTCTTCTTTAATACTTCTGTTTAGAAATACCACCTAATATTGTTAATATAATTTTGGTGGGTATACTTTGACATTTGAAATAGTGGTTTTTTTTAGGGGATTTCATGTAAATAAAATCAATGATATTCTACAAGAATGTCTCGGAGAATTCATAAACTTCTAATGATCGATCATTTTCGTTAAACTATGATTTAAAAGTGGATTATTTCACGCAATCACGTTATACACCATTTACAGAATCATGAATCCAACTCGTTCATAACCAATTAAGCCTATCTATAAATTGCAAGTTTAAATATGATAGTGAATTTCATTCATAATGTTTACACGAGGTCCCTCGGTAAGAAAGTCCCCTAAAAGGCTTTTAGTTGATCCATTATGATTGATCACATGTTTCCAAGTTGTTTGCTTCGAGAAATCTATCGAGAGGTTATGAACTTATGATTCTTCCGTTTTCTTTTGATTATTTGTTGATCACGAAAATTTCATGTACGGTTTTGTAATAGTGACGAGTAATAATGATGTTATCGTGGTAGCATGATCTTTACCTTTTGTTTTTCAATTGTTGAGCCTCGATAAGACAGTTCAAAGTTGAGACGCCTCAATGTTATTTGAGTCTAATTCCCTTTTCTTTTTTCCGTTTCTTTTTACGTGTTCTTTTTCACCTTTTTCTTTTTCTTTTTTTTTTCCTTTTTACTTTTCTTTGTTTATTAATTTTGTTGTTTCTTTTTGCTTTCATTTTGATTTGTTTTCTTTTGTTGATTTTCTTCATTTTGTTGTTTCTTTTAAATTTTGATTTTTTTGGTTTATATATTCATACGTGTCTCAGATAATGCTTCCTCTTCAATTTAATTCTAGGCAGCAGATTAATTGTATCTTGTGCTTTGGCTTATGTGGCGTGCTAGGAATCAGTTTGTGTTTGGTAAGAAAAAAGATAGAGATTAAGGGTATTCATGCCCAGCTAAGCAAAAATATTCAAGATCTTAAGATTCTGTACCCACATAAGGAGAAGCAAGTTTGCCAGAAACAATGTATCTCGAAACCTGCTCACTCCTTTAAGTATAACATTAATTCTGATGGTTCTGCTTTGGGTTCTCCAGGCAAGCTGGTTTAGGAGTTAATATTGTCAGAAACCATAATGGGGAGTTTGTTCGGGCAGTTATCTCAAATCTGGACATTTGTGATAATAATCTTGTTGAGTTTCTTGCTCTCAGAACAACAGTGCTGCAAGCCCTTCAGTTGCAACTTCAATCTGGTAGTTTCCAAACTAATTCTAACTATGTTTTTTCCTGTCTTAACAGGAACCTTCCTCCTGTGTGGTAGCATCAACATTTATGGCGGGAGATTCAGGGCCTTCTTCGTCAAATCAAGGAATGGGAAAAGCTGGTGGTTAGAGAAGAGAACCGGGTGGCA